>CM077115.1:476254899-476477399 GCA_039619475.1 Icerya purchasi | reverse complement strand
GGTTATGGAAACAACCGTCTCGTAAATATTCACGATGTTCCGTAAAGTTGCCGTTATTACTTTTCAAAATATCGCTCTTCAGCATATAACGACAGGCGCGTTGTTGTTAAGTGTTAAACCGACAAAAGGACATTTGAAAATTAAACAAGTGTATCTCGCCACAGGTCTTCACGTTTCCTATCTTTCGTCCCTTGCCGGTAATTAGTAGTTTACCGCCGGTTATTTAAATTTATTTTTACTTCTACGATATAAAGTATTTCCGTAAAAATTGCACAAATTATCGAACTAGTTCAAAAGGAGAGTTTACACATAAAGTATTGATTATTTCTTAACTGTGCCATAAGTACCGTTGTAAATTTTAAACATTGAAATCCTCAGTAATTAATTCTCGTAAAATTGCCATACAGAGTATATGTGAGAATACTTTGCTTTGTCAAAAATGAAAATACTAAAAACGTAAAGATCAATGCTTGTCAACGGACAGTTAAAATTAATTTAATTGATTATACACGTTTTCATCAAAAGCGCTCTTCGATATGAATAGAGTGCATAAAAAATAAAATTATTTCTTTCATCTAATACAATAAAAAAGGGATAATTAAAGTTTTGCAAGTGTGATTGTTTTGGATACGGTATTTGAAAAGTTCGAATTACATTAAGGTTGCATTATCGAAGGAAACTAGATGATACACGGATTATCGTGAAAATTATTAGGTATTTTAAAAAAGTCTAAAATTCGATAGATTCCCGAGATTAGAGTTATGCATATGAAGAAACAGTCGGAACTAATTAAAATGAAGTAAACTTCTAGACTAATGAAAAAATTGTGAATAATAAATGTTACATTTAAAGGATGAAACGCGCGAGGATAAATATTTGCCTTTTTCTTCTTTTATTAGCGCGCCAATAATAAAAGCAAAAGCTAATTGTTCAGTGAATGAAATTTCCTATCGGCATGGCTCCGTGGAGAGATATTTTTTCGCTATTGTAAATACCGTTTTTTGGCGCGAAACTGATTTCTTTTTTTCAGGCAAAATCGGGGAATAGTTTCTTACGAAGTGCGCTCATTTACAAACGTGCCGTATCGAAGTTATAACAATTTCGTCTAGGTGAAAACCGTAACACGACTTTTTGAATTTTTAAACATTGTAACCTTTTTTCAAAAATCTCATTAGATTAGCGCAATTTCATTTTAACTAACGCGAAAAATTGTCGCAGGTTATATATTAACGACTGATGGTGCGCCTGTACTCGTATTTCCATTGCCTACGAAAAGTAACGCAGTTGATTCTCTTTACGCCCCCTTGTCATAGCGCTGACTCTCGGTGCAGTTTTTAAACTATCGATTATTTTATTTGATGAAACCCCCCGGATATTACAGCGTGATGATTGGTCGGTCAGCCATGTTGCTACCATATTCTAAAAATACCAACAAAACCGGATTTTTCCACTAAAAGTACCGAGAAAGGTCCTCAATCTCAATTGTTGAGTCGCTTATCGTCGCCCAATAGCGGATTTTTAATAGCATTGTTGTACATGTCCTCAGTGTCATCAGTTTACACGCGCTAGTGTCTAAATTGCGTCGAACGCGTAAGCCCACATCTCGACCGTGTTCTACCGTCACACGTTAAATCGATTTTTATTTGGTAGCAAATTACGAATTTTTAAGTGTGATTTTTTTGTTTATTTTAAATTCCAGATGCATTTACAAAATAATTTTGGTTGCCTCCAGTGGCGGGTTTGACCATGATGGCGTCGTAGGCCCATGCTAATATGCCGCACTTCTCATAACGTCAAACTATATATTATATATATCATAAATTTGTAGATTACTTCAGCTATCGTAAAAATATATTATTATTCTTTGATAGATACAATTACAATATATAGCTTCAAAGTTAGTTATCAATATAATTAGAAAATAAAACATAATTAAACGACACTCCATGACCGAATACAGGGTGCGGCAGCATAACTTCCTTTTTTTTAAAGGGGCCACCTTTTTTTCTACTAAATTTTGTTGAAGAGAAATAATAACAGAAAATCGAAATAAAACTGCGAGAAGGCAAGAAGCATACATATTGCCCAAATGGGGGATCTAGAGTATGTTATTTCGATTTTCTGTTATTATTTCTCTTTAACAAAAAATTTAGTAGAAAAAAAGTAGTCCCTTTAAAAAATAGGAAGTTATGCTGTCGCACCCTGTATAATCAATCACGAAATAAACGTTTAACTACAAGCATACGACGACATATATACATACATGTATATATATATATACATATATATTAACTTGTCGAAGGTTGTCTTAAAACAAATAATAGAATAGTATCGAGTTTCAACGTTCGCGGTACCTTTAAACACATAAGCAGTGTCGAAGGCTCGAGAAATGAAAAGTCATAATACTTTCATCTTTGGAGAAAAGTCGCCACTAAAATAAATGAAATAGTACAATATATTTATTTACAGAGTTCAATGCAATAAATAAAAATAGTTGAATCATATCACAACAATAACGTATAAAATAAAGTTCATTGAATTTTTTTAAAAACATAATTTTATTAAATTGACGTGAATAAACACTGATTAATTTTTTGAAATCTCATAAAAATTTTGTGTACGCATTTTAAGAATACTTAAATACTTAAAAAAAATGATAATGATCGAATAATATTAATAAATTGTTAAAAAATTTCATCTTAATTATTGTATAGGATTCTTTCAATAATTTTAGTAATTTATTAAAATAATTCACCCGTATTGATTTTTAGACGAGTGCTTTAATCGCATAAAGAAATGCAAAATTTAAATAAAAATGAAAAAAACAATTATTTCATATTATTGAGATCACGCTTTAGTGTGGCATAAGTAAACATAATAAAATAATTTTATTTGACTCGTAGCTAGACGTGTTTTGTTTTTATTTTCATGTAGGAAATATAAAATATCTTGTGTAATATATTGTAACGAAATTATAGAATTCTATTGAAATTATTAAGTTAATAGAATTTTTCTATACATGTGATTCATTTTTAATGGTAAGAGAGAAAATAATAAAATTCAATTTCACAATTGATGGAAAACTTCAACAATTTTTGCTTTTAGGCGCACGGGAAAAAGTGATGTTTTAAGGTTCAGGAGCCTTTATAATTTTAGTCATCTTTTAACTTTTGGCACCCTTCAAATTTTGCCACCCGGGCCTAAGCCTAAATCGGCAACTGGGTATCTCAAAGTTGCCCTCAAAAAAAAAAAAAACCGTTTAATTGTGACATTCGAGTTTATAGACATTCTACATGTATTATAATATATTTGTGACGTGTTTCCATCGTCGGAATCATATGTGTTAACGGAATCCTAGAACAAAACAAGATAGTCCCCCTCTGAAAGGTATACTACTTAGACGATGTGAGGATGATTTGAACACATGCATAGTGCATCTAATACAGTCGTCGATTATTTTATGTGTATTTAGTGTGTTTTATCATTATCGCCGGGCGATGTGCGTATGCGCGGGCTCAAATCTCACGCCGAAAGTGAAATTTTCAATTTTATTCCATTATTTAACGCGTATTATTTTACCCGGTACAGGAAAATCCCCGATCATAATAGAGCACTTTGCGTTACCACATTACATAGAAGAATTCTAGCGATCTACGTGATCTTTTTTGTAATTAATAACTAAATTTTAACTTTTAAGCTACTCTAGAAATATAATATACATGCGACAAAATCGTGTACACGTAAGATTCACGAAGCCATGTCGAAACAACTAACATTGAACGGATTTAAAGAGCTTACTCGTTCCGACATAAATATCTTGCGTGATCTTTACTCGTTGGTTGGTTTCGGACGTTCTCAATTACACTTTTTGGCTCTAGAAGTTACTTCAGAGAAACATTCGACTTCTTTTTGGACAAGCAGATCTATGAACTTTTCACAACTAAAAGAGTCGAGGCCTACGCCGGAGGGAGACCGGTTTTTTGCTTTATCTTGAGATGAGCAATAGAAAAAATAAATAAATTGCTACAATGAGGGGCAGTATCGGAAATCAGTTTTTCTAAGCGTTGGAGTTGGTGTGCAATCGTGCATACTAGCCCTCCGCTGATGATACGACCACTGCCCCCCCCCGCTCAGCACAGTACTTTTGAAAGCCTTGGCAGCGTTCCGCTGTTTTCATTCGAATTTGGTAAAACTGTTTCCGCATTATCTGGGTAAATGGGAACAAGTAGACGCGCTGCTATCAGAAATGGAAATGAATTCGAAAAAAAAAAAAAAGGGAAAAAAAGCGAATAAATAAATAAAAGGAATAAAGAAAGCTGAAATAAAAACGGAAAGAACGCGATAGAACGAGCAGTGCTGCGGTGCGCACTGGTTTTCTATTTGTCTCTTTCCTGTCCGTCACAATTCCATTGCAAAAGAACTGCTCGGAATTGGAGCAAGATGAGAGACGTAGAGCACACGCACAAGCAACGCGTAATTTCAGTTATTTTTATTTCCCGGATTACCGAGCGGGTTTGTCGGTGAAGGCTGGAAGGGTAAATAGGGAGGGGGCGACGTTGAAAGGTCAAACCGGTGAATGGAACGGTGGAGGAACACTAGTGTTCCGCTATGATCGATAAACAACGTGACCCCCTCCCCTTGGACCTTCCAGTTGCCCATCCACTTTTGTATAGTGGAAGGTGCGCGGGTGTACACACATATTGCTTGGTGTTTCGGGTGTTTTGGTTATTCAATGGAGGTTGTGGTGGGGGGTCTTGAATTACGGCGTTATGCATTATCTGTTGTTCTACAGTAATTTATTTTATTATACACCATTTTCTCTCCCTATTTCTATATACGTACGTGCACATATTTTGGTCAGCGACAATGAGAAATTTCATTTTTAATTAAAAGCCGTGGCCGCGCTAGTACTATAGTTTTTAATTTATCGCATCTCTTATATTGGAATAGAATTTAACACTCAGCATCACATCCGCGGTGGGGGGGGGGATACATTTTAGGTGTAAGAGCTGCGTATGTTTGATGATATTCCTCTGTATGCAGTTTCGTGTCAGCAGCTATTTCTGTTTTTGTTTTTATTCTCGCTATTTCTCGGCTCGGGGAATTTTTGATAGGCACAAAATTTTGAAGGCCCTATACTGATAAGCCGGTAGCAGTACAAGCTGATCTGCCCGGTATAAATATCGTTTGGACAACCACATTAGTATGGTACGTGTATGTTTTGTTTTTTTTTTCTTTCTCGGCCATTTCCTACCTTCACCGTGTTCATTTTACCTCAGCGGTGTAATATCTATAATCATTCCTTACTTCATGACTCTTCGTACCGTCGTATTACACTTGACTTTCCTTTTGTTTCAAATAACAAAAAAATAAAAACAACCGATTAAAATTTTACGACGAAATATAAAGTGTAACGGATTGCACTAATAAGTAAAACGCAACTACAAAAAGCACACTGGTATCGATCGATCTTCCGTGAATAATATTGATATTATTTTTATTATTTTTATTCTTTTCGGCTCACCAACTATTAATGCAGCCCGGCAGGTAACTTTTGATATTCTCACGGCAGAATATTACTACTACACGTTAATTGGCGTATTACCTATAGTAGTGTTTAGTTTTATATAATACATATATGTATTATGGGGGAGCACCACACTTCGGCGCCGGTAACGTTTAACACCAAAAGCCAAGGTTCGCTGGCGACGTTCTAATTAATAAACAGGTGTATTTGATTTTTATGTCGAGGGAAAATTTTCAATTTCGCTAATGTGTTCAATTTACTACTTTTATTTGTTCGCTCGATCAGAGTATTCAATGAGTTCGCACTTATATGGAGAATTGAAATTATACAAGAACATTTTATGACAAAATCATTACTAAGAGTCAGAAAAATAACGTTTACTTTTTTCTAAAACAACTTTTTCTGATTTTAATAATATTTCCCCATTCTGACTTTTAGTGATAATTTTTTGTCATTCTTGTAATTTCTTTCAGTTCTCCATAAAAGTGCGAATGAATGAACAAATAAAAAAAGCTTTATTAGTGAAAATTTCCTCTCGACATTACAAACAAACACCTGTTTGTAATAGCGCCGGTAGCGAATCGTCGTGGCTTTCGGTGTGTAATGTTGCTGTCGGCGAAATTCCGATGTGAGAGCCGTGTGCGCTATTAATTACATCATTCTTAGCCGCTATTGATAAGCAAATCCTATAAAATCCTCGAAAAAGAAACTTGCAGCGTTTTAAACTTTCGCGGGAGATTAATTTCATTTTCCGAGGGAATGACACAGTCGACTGAAATTGACTATGCGACAATAATTACGGAATATCTAGAGGGGAGGGGGGTACAATGGTCTTGAAACGCGGTCCGAATATATACACATACATATATATATATATATATATATATATATGTGTGTGTGTATATATATATGATAAAAGAGAATTGTTTCTCTTAACTAGTATGTATTTCGCACATTGTAGAATTACAAGAAAAAATACAACATTCAGATCTCTACTTTGATAAAAACTTTTCCATTTTCATTCTATGTAATTCTAATTTCGAGCATGTTTCAATTTTATCTCTGTTAAAATAGAGATACCGGCGATAAAGTCTGTCGTCGTGGTTCTTAAGTATTAATACTATTGTTTCATAACGATGTTTTCTGCGTTCCCACACTACGAACTAAAACACGAAGTATGATGGTTCGATTTATTTTGTTATTTCATTAAACAAAACTTTTATAATGTTTGTATTTAAAAGAACGGAAATTAAATATTAAAACAGAAATGCCGATGCATATAGAAATAATAAAAAATATCGAGGAACGAAACGAGTAACGTAGGAATCGAGATCGAGTCTGAAAATAATAATAATTTATTCATTACGCTAGAAGGTGTTAGTCAAATGATAATTAACGTTTGTAGAATTTTTCTAAAGATGCGAACATTAAAGAAGTTTTATAAAGCCGCAGTATAAGATACTTATTAATAAAACAAGTTCAGTCAAGCATGAGGTTTCATGCGCTGAGGATTCCGTATGAAAGTTAACAATAACTATAATTATTTAGTATGTAAGAAAATTTGTTTGAATATACTTCTATTTTTATTTTACTATTTTAATTTAATATCTTAATAAATTTCAGAGATCTTTTCTAATAATAATTTAAAACAGTAAAGCAAAATACTAATTTGAATCGAAGACTTAGACTAATTTGAAGTGAAATGTAACGGTTATGAAGAAAAATTAATTAAATCCTTTTTTTATTTATTTTTTTAAATTATTGGTTTAGATTTAATAACTAATATTAAGGTTTTATGATTTTTTAAAATGTGTAATTTTGTTAATTCCTACACCTATCTTTCTTGAATAGCCGACCGTCAAAGATATTTAATAAATATATAAACGAAAACACGCAAAAAATATTAATTAGAAATAATATTGATGCTACGTATCACTCTGCTGCGGCTGCTAGAATGTTGGTGTTCCCTGCTGGCAGGTAGGTGTACGTTGGTGATTGCATCCTGGATTCTCGGCGAATGGGAGGGAGAGACACGGTAATCGAAATTATAGTTTACGAATTTTGTAAATGTCACTAATTGGAAAACCGAATTTTGAGACAATTTGGTTACTTTGTTATTAAACTTTTTTCGGTTGCAAGACGAACTGGTTACTTTACCAGAAAAGGTCGATATAGTTCCGCGATGTGAAAAAGACTGTCGTTCTACTGTGATGATTTTTTAACAATTCGGTATTTTCTTTCGACTCTCTCAGTATGTTAGACCATTATTAAATATTTTTTTTTTTTATTTATTTACTAGCATAGGTCGTTAAATTGTTTAGCAAATCGAAATACTATTCGCATCTGTTTTTCATCAGGCGGACGTACCACCTAAACAATGATGCGGTGAGTCCGTTCCTTTCATTACAGTTCATAACAACACTAACACACCTCGTAATGAAAATAACCAAACCAAAACCTGCGATCCTGTTTCGTTTCTTATCCCTCGTACTAACACTACTAACGAAAATTATAACAATCCGAACCAAATTCTAAAAACCGCTGCAATCTCGTATTCCGATAAAGCCAAAAGAAAAATAACACCGATTAACAAACCTGTTTATTTCGTGCATTCAAAAAACCCACTTAAAACAAAACCAACATTTAAAACTAAAAAACTATAAAGTTCTCGAATCAAATCCGGTGCTTGCTAGTTGTGCGCGTGGTGGAATAATATTATCCGTTCGTGCGGATATTAACTTTCAACAGATAATGTTACCATCCGACATTCAACCAGTAACAGTCGAAATTCGTAAGCCAGTTCCACGGGAGTCTCTAAACATAATTCCGAACCGTATTTAGAAACTTTTAAAGTTGCCAAAAACTTCAAACAGTTCCTCCCCTCTAGCGCCGCGAGTATTACAGCTAAAATTTTTGAACAGGGTTAAACATATGCGCTTCGACATATATTTCTCAAGTTTGGAACATCAAGGTTTGAAAGTTTCGTTAAGGAAATAACTTATGGTTTCGTTCTTGACAAATAACGATCTTTCCATCGATCATGACCGGAAAAAAAATATTATTTTTGAAACTTTCGAGCTTTCGGCGCTTAAGGTTCTGAATTTTAAGATGGAAACCTAGATGTTCCAAAGTAAATAAATAAACAGGGACGCACATTTTTTTAACCTTGTTCAAAATCTTGAACCAATACATAAATTACAAGCGGGGCTACACGTCATTTTTCAGAATTTTATGAACTTTTAGTAAATTTCAAACAGTTTTGTTAAGAAAACGAAATATGGGTCCGTTCCCAAAAAATAGCGCTCTTTCCAATAATAATACACTTGAAAAAAATTTTTTTTTTACAAAATTTCGAGCTTTCAGAGCCCCAAGTCACTAATTTTAAAATTGGAAACTTAGATGTTCCAAACCAGAGAAATATACATGGATGCCCATATTTACTACTTTCCTCAAAATTTTTAGCTATAATACTCGCGTCACAAATCAATTCTCTCGATTTTTTGAACTCTTCAGCAAACTTTGAAAGTTCAATTAAGAAAATGAAATACGGTTTCTTTCCCGACAGATAGCGATCCTTCAAACGGTATATAACATACGTCAGAAAAATAAAAAATTTTCTTCAAAATTTCGAACTTTCGGCGCCTTAAGGGTCCAATTTTAAAACTGAAAATCCAAATGTTATAAACTTGAGAAATATAAGGGGATCAGCACGTTTTTAGCCGCGTTCAAAATTTTCAGCTGTAATATTCGTGGAGCTAGTGGAGAGACACATAATTATTTATTTTTTTTTGAACTTTTCAGAACTTTGAAAATTTCTTTAAAAAAATGAAATACGGTTTCGTTCCCGACGAATAGCTATATTTCTAATGATATATCACAAACCTAAAAAAAAAAAAATTTTTTTTCAAAATTTTGAATTTTTGGTGCCCCACAGGTCTCAGTCTAAAGTTGGGGTCCCATTGTCTTAAATCAGAGAAATATACGTAGAGTCGCGTGTTTTCTACCATGTTCCAAATTTATAGCTGTAATACTCGCGTCGCAAGAAGGGGGCCGGTAATTGGAGCTGACGCTTTTTTGAACTTTACGTCAACTTTGAAAGTTTGGTTAAGAAAATGAAATTTGGTTTCGTTCCCGGCTACTAGAGATCTTTCTAATAATATATCACAAGCCCAAGAAAAAAAATATTTTTTTCCAAAATCTCGAGCTTTCGGTGCCCCGAGGGTCCAATTTTAAAGCTGGAAACTCGGATGTTCCAAACTAGAGAAATATACGTGGAAGCGCATATTTTTAACCGTGTTCAAAATTTTTATCGGTAATATTCGCGGTGCTAGGGGGGGGGACACGTCATTTTTTGCTGTTTTTTGAACTTTTGGGCAACTTTGAATTTTTTGCTAAAGAAAATGATATAAGGTTTTGTTCCTGATAAATAGCGATCTTTCAAACGATATATTACATTACCGGGAAAAAAAATATTTTTTTACAAAATTTTGAGCTTTCGAAGCCCCGGAGTTTTATTTTTAAAGCTTGAGACCCGGACGTACCAAATTACAGAAATATACGTTGAAGTACATATTTTTAACCATGTTTTAAATTTTTAGCTATAATACTCGCAGCGCTAGGGGACGCGCAATTTTTTGAGCTTTTTTGAGCTTTATCGCAACTTTGAAAGTTTGGTTAAGAAAATGAAATTCGGTTTCGTTCCCGACTACTAGAGATCTTTCTAATGATATATCACAAGCCCAAGAAAAAAAATATTTTTTTCCAAAATCTCGAGCTTTCGGTGCCCCGAGGGTCCAATTTTAAAGCTGGAAACTCGGATGTTCCAAACTAGAGAAATATACGTGGAAGCGCATATTTTTAACCGTGTTCAAAATTTTTATCGGTAATATTCGCGGCGCTAGGGGGGGGGGACACGTCATTTTTCGCGCTTTTTTGAACTTTACGGCAACTTTGAAAGTTTCGTTAAGGAAATGAAATTCGGTTTCGTTCCCGACAAATAGCGATCTTTCCATCGATATATCGCATGCCTATAAAAAAAAATATTTTTTTACAAACTTTTGAGCTTTTGTCGCCCCGAGGGTCCAGTTTTAAAGTTGGAAATCCGGATGTTCCAAACTAGAGAAATATACGGGTATGTGCGTATTTTTAGCCCCATTCAAAATTTTTAACTACAATACTCGCGGCGCTAAGGGGGGGGGATACGTCATTTTTTGCTGTTTTTTGAACTTTTGGGCAACTTTACATAACTTTTGTAACGTAATTTTTTGATTTTATGAAAGTACTCCTGCATTGTAGTTTATATTTTGAATTTCAGCGTTATAAGTTTATCTAGTGACGAGTTATGATTTTTTAAGTGATTTTTGAGGTCGTTTTATGTACCATATTATATATTCTTGACGGTTTTTTGGGTTTTTTGCCGCCCAGGGTAATCGGTCATCTTCAAGTTATAGATCGTTTTAAAGATAATTTTAATTGTAATTTATGTTCCAAATTTGAAGTTTATAAGTCAAGCCGTTCGTGAATTATTGATTTTTATTTGATATTTTTGTCATTTGTGTACCATCTTATAAGGATTCCGTACATTATATGTATACGGAATCCTAAAAAGAAATCGGTTCAATCAACGAATCGAAAAATTCACTATACAGGGGGATAACTGGACCAATACGGAAGAAGAAATAATACAGAGTTACACACACGGTCAATAAGCCTTGGTGAAAATTTAAACGAAACTATAATTAACTTTGGAAAGAAAATTACAGAGAAACGGTATTCGTCATTTAGGAACAACACGTACGAAAATCGATGGCGACAAACATGGTACCGAAAAATGCAGATAATGGATAAAAAGAAATGCGATGTCCTAGACAATGATCTAACGCAATACGAATAGTACATTAAGCGTGAACATCTATCCGCAAAAACATATTACAAAATGTTTTACCAGTTCCATCTTCTTCATAAACGCGCGTCTATTATTAGCCTGAGACAGTCCCTTAAACGTCGAATCGCAGTGATGCGATCGAAAGAATTTCATTCAGCGTTTATTTAACTTTCCGAACAAAAACACACAGGTAAACACACAGGTGTGTGTAAGTGAAGTTAATTCGATTTTATTAAAAAGTAAAATTATCTCGCGGAAATTGATTTGGTACATATCTGTAATAGCTAACGGTTTAGTGTAAAATATAACTTTGTGTTTTCACAGCCAAATTGGAAGCGTTGCTATTCTGATCCCGTTGAACACCTGTCATGGATAATATTAATAATTTCCCAATCAGCACGAGTTACTTTTTGGGGGGGGGGGTCGAAGGTCCGATCAATCTTGTGACTCTGATATGTTGAATAAAAAACGAATCTGTTATCTCTTTTCTCCATTTCAAGATGTTTACGTTCTCTGTATTCGCCCTTGACGACGGAATGAGAATACGGGCTTTTCTATTTCCACATGCTCGCGTCTAAGGTCAAAATGCTTTTGGTTCGATTCGGTTGGTTTTTCTTTTATTATTTTGCTTTTTACCTATCTGCTTTGATGATCGTCTTCGTTTAATCCAAAAACGCTTCGTGTTTTCGATCGTTAGTAGCGGTTAACGAAGAGTGCAGTGTGTTGATCAGAAAAATCTTAAAATCTTTTCTTTTACACTGTATTTATTGTATTTTGTTTAATTTTTTACGTGCACTTCGATTATCGAATTATGAGTTCACTAATTATCGACTCGCGTTCCCTCTGATTATGCGGATATTTATTTTATTTTATCTGTTATTCAATTTAATGCCGTGAATTGTTTTTTTTTTTTTTCCAACCGAAATCGGAAAATCGTATAATTTATAATAAATAATATTGCACGTTTATGTGTTTCGGAAGAATTTTAAATGTTTTAATTTTTTTTCTTTTCTTGTGCTATTATAAACCGATGAGATTGTGTTGGCAATACCTCACACGGTCATGATGCACATCGCCTTTTTACGTTTTCTGTTGGTCTATGCCGCGCGAATTAAGGGTGATGAAACATCGAGTAAAATAAAAATGTTTGAATTTAAAAAGCGAATTGGTTTACCGTCCGTAGGATACACTCCGACCGTTTCTCATGTAAAAATTCGAAATTTAAACCTGTACAATACTCAAACTTTAAAAGCGTTTTTTTCAAAATTGTGCAATGTGCAGATTTTCGAAATCTCAACCGATTATTATAGCTTTACACAAATCTTAACATACTTCGCATCGATCTTTTTTTAAAAACTAAAATAGACAATGTTTTTACCAGTGTTTTTTTTTAATTTGCGACTTTTTCTCCAAAATGGCGCGGAATTTTTACAGTTGTTCCTTCATTTTTTTTTTGTTTTAAGTGTAAAATTGCGCAAATAATATCATTATATTTTTTGAAAGAAATATATGCATTTCTCAAATGTCACGTGTGCGGTTTACACAACGCACCTTCCAAAAGATTAAGATTAAAAAAATTATGCAGATTTTATTTAAATGCTATGCATCGGAACATGTGATTATTTATTAATAAATAACTATTTAAGAAAATCAAGAGAAAAGGTCTCTTATACATTAGCTATCGTTGTGGTTTATTCGCCTACATTTGAATTGCCGTTTTCCTTAACATCCTTTTCATATTGTTCACTCCATCCGAATAAAGTCTGTGCAACACTGATATCATTTCTCTTTTTTTCTTTTTTTGGGCTTTAAACTCAAATTCCACCCACTGTATTTATCATTTCTTTCCCAACGATATAATTGTTTATTAGATCACCGGTTTTTTCCTACTTCTTCTTATTATAACACCTTGCAGGTCCTGTTTTTCCCTTTTCTCTATATTATCCTTGTTAGACTGGTGCCCCGTTCGTATCGTTAATATCTGATAGAATCAAAATTTAACTGACAATGCTTTTGTTTTTTTATCGAAAAAAAGATAACCGAGTTTCCAGACCGAAAGAACAAGAAGAAAAATTTAAAAAAAAAGTGTGTCCTGCGTTGATATTTGATTGAAGGCACTTAAAAAAAAAAAAAAAAAAAAAACCCTACAAATTTTTTCATCGTGAATGCGTTGAAATTTTACAATCTTGTTTTATTCCACATTATAAGAACCGTCTTGGTGACAGTGGAGAAAAATTATATACGCGCAGTTCGACGTTCTTTTGTTTATTGTTTGTCTTGTTTCCTTTGGCTTTCAACAGTTACGATCAAATAATTTGATAATAAACAACAAGGTTAAAGGTGAAATATGTCTGAAGCTTTAAAAAGCAATAAATTGTACACAATCGCGAGTTTTTATCATTTTTTTCTTTCGTATTACAACTTTTGTTTCTTTCTTATTACGGACAAATTTTGTTTTTCGTGTGTTAATAACTTTGAGAAAGTGATTTTTATTATTAATTTTGAAAATTCGGTATTTCGTTCTGGTAAGAGTTGGTTTTTTTTCTTTTTGTCAGTAGCGCTGGCGATATTTGCGATTTTCTTTCAAAAGCAGAACAGTTTTCTCTTGTTCGAGTGGGTTCTTTTGGGAAAATGGATACTGGTTTAAAACAACATTCGCAAACGATGGTAGAGCGCATGTTCCATGATTGATTTTATATTCGGATGTGAGTAGAACCGATTTGCAAAATTTGTGCGCAGTTCTTCCGAGCCTTCAGTGTGGAAATGTGACTTCTTATTCGTTCGATGAGATTTTCCGAACCGTAGAAAGCCGATAATTTAGCAGTACCCGGTACTGCTTACTGAAAATTTTGCTGAAACTAAAACATCGAGATCATGCTACAACGTTAAGCACAAAAATATATTTTAAGATGAAGCGAACAGTTCATTCTTAACATTAGTTTAATCGTAGATTTATGACCATTTGAAACACATTCACACACACTAATATACATTTACATATATATATATATATATATATATATATATATATATATATATAATACATAGGAGACCTTTTTATGAAAGACCAATTTTCCGTTATTGTCGGTTGCTGAATATTCACAATGAGCTGAGTTAGTGATAGCTGAAAAATTTTCTTCATTTTGTGGATCGATTCATTGCTGCTTCGCGTTTATAGTTCCTTCGGTTTTCACGAAGAATAGTACGTAGGCCCTTTCTGCCACGTTTGTCGTCGCAGAAAATAACGTGATTTCACGAATGAACTTTGATCGATCGTGCTAACTCGAGCGAGTAAAGTTTGAACTTTTTAAAAGTGGCTAACGAACGCCGATTCGAGGATTCCGTATCGCGCGCCGTTTTTAATGGCTATTTGTCTGTATCTTCTAACGAGCAATACTAACGCACGAGCTAATTCAAATACGGGCCTGTTTTCAATTTCTAATTCGAAAACACTGCCAATTTCTTATTTGAAAAATTCGCGCTGTTGGTTGTCTTCCGCGCAAATTACGTCATGTGTGAATGGGTTTTCGTTGTGAAAGATTTCATTTGGAAATAAAACGACAAATGTCTCTTTTACTTATTTATTACTTTTTTCTTTCTTCATATGTAAACATTTTTCAAATGCCATAATTTCAGATGTATTCACGAAAGAAAAGAAAAAAACGTGTTTTAACCATTATTTTTAAAAGATTTAAGCAGTCTCGTTTGTATTGCTGATTCTTTGCACGATAAGGTCGCGCTGAATCCGATTTTCTTTTGTAATTTCGATGTAGAATGTCAGTAAAAATTATTAATAGGACTCTGTTCCGGGGAATTACTTAATAATTCTATGTGTAGTATTTTATTTTTTTTGTTTGTTTACAATAATTTAGTTTACATATAATTTATATAGTACGTATACACATATATATTAATGACAACGGCCTTTTTCGTCTGATCCCCATCACTTTTTTTTTTGTCTCAAAACGTTACATATATGATATATATATAAAAAGACAAAGTATCGACAAAATGGATTGTTGCCTTGGTTAATTATATTATTCCTACGTTGGGATTAATAAGAAATTCTGTTACGTTCTCTTCCATTATGGAAGTAATAACCGACATTTCTATACATACCGCAAATTAAATTTATAAGTTTTGAATGTTTATACATGTAATGACAACGTCATTCTTAGCCCGACTCCCATTAGTTTTTCTGTCACGAAAGTTTATGTGACATTAAATAAAAATTTATTTTTTTTTGTCGCGCATTCGAAATGGATGACGTTGTCAATTTTCTTCCTTCTATAGGAAGTACAGAAGTGATAGAGCCGGGGGTTTCTCTAGGCGAGATCAAATAGCGCAGCCCTTTGCGAGGCATAATGGTCGATCTTATACATATATATATATATATATATATATATATATATATATATATATTAGATGTTACCAACGACTTCGCCGTATATTGAAACGCGTTCCGCATCTATAAATTAATGGTTTTTTCTTTTATTTTATCTGAATTTATGTACATTAAAGTAAACATTTTCTTAAATCTTTATTTTTAATTTTGCCCTATTTTCTCCCCACTTCATTGATAAAAATCCGCATGGGTCGTTTGCATGGATGAAAACCGAGACAAAATTGGTTCGGTAGCTCATGAGATCAGCATACACAGACAGAAGACAGATTCATTTTTCGACTTCCATTTACGTATATTCCACGACTTCGCTCGTGTATTATAACCGTTTAAATCTGTACCTAGATATTAATAATAGAAAAAAAAAAAAAAAAAAAAAGTGATCTATAATTCGTATTTCTTTTAGGAATATTACTAATACAATAATTAAAGCAGACTTTCAGTACATTCCGCTGCCGGAAGTCAGCAGTTGGCAAGAGTTTAAGATTTGAATGTAAATGAAATTTCCGCTAGTAACTATTAAAACTCACGTTGCAAAATTCTTTATTAATTTCTCTATATAATTTTAATATACGTTTTTATAGAACATTGCGAATACACATCTTAGTTACTAAATCGTATAGTCAAGTAACGTTTTTGCGTAATTAATACTAGAAAATATGTAGTAAGTCAGTACTGTGCTTATAAGTTATAAAGCTGCTTCCTACAATTTCCCCCTTTCTGCTGAAATACTTATTAAGTTAATTGAGCTTCATTTCTCAAAATCGCATTGCTTTCATCACTGCAATTATCTGTTTTTATTCCTTTTTTGATCACTCCAGTTCCTCATACCATTCTCCATCTATTCCCTCGCTTGAATCCCTATACTTTAAATGTTAATAACGTTTATTACTTTTGAGGGGGTTTTTAATCAATATATTATCTGTGTAAAGATTCTTTTCATCCCTAAGAAACATAAATCTCTTCACGTTCAGTTGATAATTTTTGCACAATATAACCCGTGTGTCTGAATAATAATAATAAAAATACTATTGTTAATAATAATAATAATAATAATAATAATAATAATAATAATAATAATAATAATAATAATAATAATAATAATAATAATAATAATAATAATAATAATAATAATAATAATAATAATAATAATAAGAAGAAGAAGAAGAAGAAGAAGAAGATAAAAACATACATATGAAAAATCTTTAATTTTACAGAGGGGGAAATCGAAGCTCTGTCGGTATCCGCACACATAAAAAAAATAAACGCCGGTGGTTTCATAGCTCTTTAAGATTTTCACTATGTAATGTAGAATTGAAAAATGGCAGAAGCGTAATTGTTTCCTGAAAAGTAATAAAAAATTAAAATATAAGATTATTTCATAGTTCATTACGTTTAAAATACAACTTCAAATATTTCGCGTCGTATAAACACGATGGGTACCACTGGCGATATGTACACACACATCTATCTATATCTATATCTATCTATATCTATATCTATATCTATCTATATCTATCTATATCTATCTATATCTATATCTATATAGATAGATGTCCACATACCGTAATTCATAGTCATTGCTAACTTTTTATAGTTTAGCTACTTGTATCAGGCGGTACGCGAAATACGTAATAATTTAAGCTAACGATATTTTCGATAGAATTTTTTCATTCCATGTTACCGCGGCAAAGCACATGCGACATCCACAGTGAGGACACACTTTACAAATCAATAAGCTCAAGGTTAAATAGTCTTATACGGGAGGTTGATTACCTTCTTCTTCCTGCTCGAGTGTCATTGAAGCCAAATATAGCTTGAATATCTCTACCTAACGGCGACTATATCATTTAACAAGTGCTAAGGCGGGAAGTGCTATCTATCACCCCAGATCGAATGATTGACAATGATCCAAAATTATACACGTGCTATATTGTTTTAATTTGGAAGAAAGTGAGCGCGAAAGAGGGAAATGGAGAGAGAACGCGCGCGCGCGCGCGCGAGAGAGAGAGAGAGAGAGAGAGAGAGAGAGAGAGAGAGAGAGAGAGAGAGAACTATTTGGAAGGAATTTGTGAAGCGAAAAAAGTTGAACAGGTGGGGTAGAAATCGTTTTTACTGCACGATTAAATGCTTTGTCAACGTCACATGCACGCGTTAACGACTCTGCCCGTTATAAATGCTGCGATGTTTGCCGTGTTAATTTCGAGCATTGTAATTTTAAGATGTCTCAACTTTATCGCGCTACGTAATACTTCAAATTACGCGCGTCCAGAATAAATCGATTTACAGTGCGCCGGCAATAGATAACGGACTGCGAACATTAGTCCACTTTCGGGAGTTGAAGCGTTCGTCGTTTCGTCGATTCGGGTCAATTGTAGCAGAGGAAGCAATTTGTACCGATTTTTTCTGGAATGCTAGTCTTCAGCCCGAAACGGATATCTTCGCGTCCCAGTTTACTAGCGCCGAGTCTCGTTTGGCTGAGAACCTCGATACTTACGCGAACCCTATGAAATTAAAGCCTTACAGTTTTATTTCATCTCGAAAGTGCGCTTAATTTTTCCCACAATGATTTTTGTCATCGCTAGTACTCTACAGTTTTCTATCGAATTTTCCGTAAAAGTATTTGAATAAATTTTCTTTTGACTGCTGGCCAGTCGGTAAGATGTGGGCGAGTGTGAACGTACGTGTGCCAAATAATAGTCATGAGTATGTAGCCTCCCTATTTTGTTTTCAGATAAATCAGTTTCACTTTCTTCCAGTCGACATCGGAGACAAAAGGGGAAAGTCCGAGAAGAATATGACCGTGTTTCTAAGCCAAAAAGTCGTCGATCGGTGTATTACATTGGATAGCTTGTTCGAAAATATTTTAAACTCGATAGATCGGAACGAAGGTAAATTAGAAAAATTAGTTCCGAGCAGGAGTCGCCGCGGCAGTCGCAAATTATTACCGTAATGCTATGATTATACGTGAACTCGGACGAAGCGTGTCAATTAGCCTAAGTTGTTAATTGTAAAAGTTATTATAATATTTCGTTTGTTTCCGGTAATGTTCGTTTTCGTCGGTGGTCCCCATCTATCGTAAAATGTAAATTCAAATAAAACAGTACTTTCTGTAGATTTTTCATCGGAGACTACGAACGAACATTGTGTAATACCTGCGACACAAGCACGCAGATTCTGGAACTGAACAAGAGTAAACAACATTGCGAAATGCGCCTTCGATAAATTGTTTGCGAATACGGCGTACCCATCTGTAACGGTTGTCGTAGTTTATATGCGCTAACTAAACTCGGCACGTATTTGTTTTTCGGGCCTTGGGGGGAGATGCTTGTAAAATGTCAGATTCGGCTTACATTCATTAGAAACTTGGTTTTTACGGAATGTAATGGGCCCGTGTGTACCGAAAAACGGGTTGAACAGCCGAAAACATTGAAACAGGTGTGAAAGCTGACTTGGACGTTCAACCACATCGGCGAAGAAGAAGTTTCTTGAAGGTAACACAAGAAGACCAGATGAACCGAGTCGACTTTATTTAAAAATTGTAAACAAAATGCGGGCGAATGTGCATGTCGATCGAACTGGACAGGGCGGCCGGTGGGGTTATTTATTTTTTTTCTTTGAAGAGGCACCGCGCGGGAACTTACCCTGAAGATTGTCTTACCTTCCCGCTACCGCGGTGTCGTCATAATAAGATTATTTTTGTTCCGGTCGAACTGCGGGTAAACATCTCAACTGGAACCAGTTTTATTACGATTATTTTAATATGGTTATTTTGACAATTCCGGTGATCTCGTTTAATTTTCCGCGCAATCCGTCTTGACCGGTCGCCATAGCACAAATTCTGCAGCATGACAATGAATTATGGCCTGGCCGTTTGATAACCTGTTGCGCCGATTCATTTCAGCACATTCTTTGTCATGTATACGTGAACGCGGGACGCGAGGCGCGCGCCCATTTTAATCGATAATTGAACGAATTAATCGAAAATTTTACTCGGTAGTCAGAAATATTAGACCGCTCTCTAAAGAATAAAAATCGATCAAATTCGGGCAAAAAGCGGAAAAAGGTTTAGGTTTTTTTTTTTTTTTTTTGAATTTGGAAGTAAATTTATCGAAACCACGTCCGATTTCGAGACATAAATACCATTTAAAAAAAATAAAAAATTTAAAAATTCGAAACTGACATTAAGCAAAAAAAACGCATTTTTACATTTAAAATTTTTAAATTTAGAATTTAATTTTCGTTTCCTAGTTTT
This sequence comes from Icerya purchasi, assembly GCA_039619475.1. NCBI lineage: Eukaryota > Metazoa > Arthropoda > Insecta > Hemiptera > Monophlebidae > Icerya > Icerya purchasi. The sequence goes on along the minus strand of CM077115.1, from coordinate 476,457,331 downwards.
TTTTACATTTTTTATTTATTTGTTTATTTATTTATTTATTTATTTATTTATCATCGTTATTACTACTATTATTAATTATTTTTTACATCGTCCTATCAGACCGCGTCTAGGAAGGAACCCCTTTAACGCTCGAATCGAAATATATAGTTGTTATAAACAGTCGAATACGTGTTGAGGAAATAAAAAATTTCGTTTTAAAATGTCTGCGATTTTTTAAAAAAAAATTTTTAACAATTGCGCTTTTTCATTCATTTTTTTCTTATCAATTTGATAGAAGAGGAAAATAGATTTTGTTCGAAATTATTAGTGTTTTTAATGAAGACGATGTTTGTTTTTGCACTGTTTTTTTAGAACGTAAAATTCTTTTGGAGAACATAAAATTACTTTGTAATCGTAATATAATCTGTAGCATTGACGATTTTTAATAAAAGCTTTACTACTATTGCTGTAGTCACCTAATTACAAAATGTAATTTATAAAAGCACCGTGTAACTAAAACGTTATGCTACAAATGCAAATGCGCATAATGTGTAATACGATCCTAAAGTTTATCGAATAATAAATATCAGTCTTCCGGATTATGGAGTATGTAATTTTCAGAGTTTGTAATCATAATGTTGCGGTTTAACGTTGAACAATTTAATGAGTTTTTAAAATTTCATTCGGCATAGATCTTTTTAGTACTGTCAACTCGGAACATATTGTGTTCCCTTCTCTCGAATGCATATGGAATATATATATCGATACACCAGCAACTATCTTTCGATATTCTAATTCTAGTAAAAGTGTAAATTCTGAACGAATTTTTTTGGAGTACAACATTTTAATGAATCAAATGTGTTAATGAAACAATAAATGTTTTCTGTACAGGACAGTTCCTAGTTTAGTTTCATAAAAACCAAAAAAGAAAAAAAAATAAAGTGCGTATCATTAAAGAAGATTTTTTCATAACGAATAAAATAAAATTAACTGATTGATGCAAACCAGATTTATACGCTAACAGTCCATGTATTAACCATTTTATGGCTTCGCTAGTTAGCTCCGTATTCCAAAGATCTTTCTCTTCCTGTAATACCTAAAGGTATCAGGCTAAAGTATCTGCGGTTCCGCCGTTCCCCTCGCATTTGCATTTATCGTTCTCGGTCAGACCCTATTTCATTAAGTTCACCGCATTTTTGGCGCAACCAGAGCGAAGTTGGTTTAAAGTTTTCCAGGAACGCCAGCTAAACGGACGCAGCACCGGCGGGTTCATTTCTTCTTTCAACCTACTTCCGTTTCCATCTTTTTCCGTCCATCTCTGGTCTTTTTGTGCTAGCACATCCAGTCGTCTTGAGCAGTGTAGAAAGCTTCTTCTGGATTTAATGCGTGATATGTCCCAACCTTCTGACCAAACATTGGCTGCCTGTAATCGGTCTCTATCCTTATTCTTTCTGCATCAGTAGCAACTAAGGCAGAAACCTCCATGTGGCGCCTCTGGACCGTGACTTAAGAAAAAGTTACAAGCAAGGTGAACATGAAAAAGTTATTATTAAAGAGAACTTCGCGGAAAACGTTAAACTGACAACGATAAGCAATCCTGCCAAAAAAATGAATTTGGGTTTTCCCGCTGCAAAGAGAAAGCTGGAACGTAGTTTTTTGTGATTTTTTGAAATCATTGCCATTTCGAAAATTTCGTTAAGAAAATGAAATACGTTGTTTTAATTTTCAATCGAGATTTAAATTCAATAGGTATACTGTTTTGTTTTTTTTTGTTTCACCGGATGATAAGCTTATTCCTCAAATTTTCATTTATTTAAGGTCTATATATTTTTTGGTTTTTCACTTCCTTGTATATAGTACAAGAGGTATTGTAATGGTGAATAATGCCTTATTTCAATGGATATATACATTTTGACGATTCCTGATCACTTCCCCTTATACGGATGATGAAAGGAAATGATGTATTCGTGGATTACTAAGAATCTCGCATTTCAAAGGGGAAATATCCATTTTGACCACCGTTAGATTCATTTTTAAGAAATTTTTCGTAACGCGTGTATGGATGCGTGTATATATCACGCATGATTCTAAAACGGCTAGACGCGGAAAGTTTTTGAATTTAGGACTCTTTTAACATATATATATATATATATAGTTGTTCACCACCTCCCTTTTTGGTTACAATCAGATGAGCCAAATTGCACTGCGCTCGGAAAATTTCGTAGAATTTTTTTCATAACTCAAAAATGGGAAACCGCAAAAATTCGAATTTTTGTACTATCGGTATTATTATAACATCTAATTGTGTACCTCAGATTTTGGTTACAATCGGTTGGGTCAAAGGAAACTTCTCTCGGAGGATTTTGTGGAATTTTACTCATAGCTCAATGACGGGGGGAGGGGGGGGGTAGTCGTAAAAAGTCTTAATTCCGGACTCGAGATTGTCGTAGCATTTATTTATTACTCGCTTGTTTTAATATTTAATAGTTTTACAGGGAAGTCACGTGTTGTCCATATCATTTTTTTTTTTTTTTAATTTCATTTTTCTATATCTTCATACTTTCTAATTTTCAATTTTAAATGCCTCTAGTTTCTATTACTTTAAAATTTGCTCCATATTTTTAAACAGTTCGATAATTATGTATAATTTTTTATTATAATTAACGGTGTATGTATTTTTCATTAATGTCGAGTTTTTGTAAATTATTGACGTAAAATTAAAACGGTGACTAGTAATTTAACTTATTTGCTTAATTTCCTACTGGTTCATATTCAACAACTGGCGTTTCTCCCCTCGTAAAACTGCATTCCTTTCCTTGATTTATTCACGTCTCAGGGGGGCCTTCTCTCCTTTTGTTCTATTCTACACCAAATGCCCTTACTTTACCTATAATTTCCCTGGTTTTATTTACTTGCCCAATTTACTCTTTCTTCTTTCATATGCCAAGTCTCTTCCCTCTTCCGCTGCTCATAACGAATTTAATTATGTTTTATCTTCGCTCTTTCCTTTTTATATTTTCATTTTCACAGATGGCTCAAAGTCAGCTTTGGGGGTCGGATCGGCTTTTACTCTGCGCCGGATTTCGGCTATTTTGAGACGTTCAAACTTCTCTCCTTCTCCTCCATATTCTTAACCGAATCTATTGAGATCCTGCGAGCAATCTATTTCATAGACTCTACTAACAATATATCCAAGGTTCTCTTATCTTCACAAGCCATTGCTACTCCCTTTCCTAAACCATCCGATGATCCTATTGTGCTTCACATACGCTCCTTAATTTCACATCTATTTCATTCCCGCTCTGTCCGTATTAATCTATTGTGAATTCCTAGTCATTGTGGAATTTCGGGAAACGATGGTTCGACTGTTTCAGACGGTCGCTTCATTAGTCATTTTCCGGCCCAAAGTCTTCTTCCTCTTTCCTTTCGTTGCCACCGAAACTGTTACTCTGATCTCTATCCTTCTTCATTTTCTAATCCTGCTTCCTTTTATTTATCCATACAATCCATTCCTTCTCTTTTTCCGTGGTTTCTTAATTTCCCCAACATGAGGCGGTCAACTATCTCATCTATAACTAGACTTCGGTTAAATCCTTCCGTTTCTCCATTACTCAGTGATCTGTCTTGCTTCACTTGTGATGCAAATCACATTTTACTTGAATGTCCTTTCATTTATTCAGAACGGGCGATACTGTATTCCGGTCTTTTGCGTCTTATCCTACGCCTTACAGCGCTTAATGCTTTCTTTTCCTTCTCCCTTGGTTATTCCTTTGTTAGCTTCATTCATATGTTCCATTTCTAATATGTTTTCTATATAATCATTAGTGCTGTCATACCTTTGGATTAGGTAACATCCTTAGCCGACATGCTCAAAAAAAAAAAAAACTTTTAATAAAAAATGGATTATTATTTATAAAATAAAGAGCTGAAGAAAATCTTTCTCTCACACTCCTTTATCCTTTTTTGTCTACCAACACATTACAATAATTGATTATCGTATATTCTGTTACACGGACCTTTTATTAAACTTGATCACTGATATACGTACAAAACGTACAGGTATCTTTATATGTTCATAGAAATCCCTGAGATGCTGTGGATAATATCTGCCCTGCTATGTAAAATGAAATAATTTAAGCTTATGTAAATTTTTGAAATTTTTATTATTATGTTGCCTTTTTTTTTTTTTTTAATTAAAATGTTTACGCTATTTACAATAATCAAAATTTGAGTGGTAAATAGTAGTGTCCATTTTCTGTTATTACTTTATTAAAAATATTATAAAAACGTGTACTACGGAAAATTATATTTTAAAAAATATTAAAAATAGCCGACCAGTTTTTCCGAGTTACATACTCCATAATCATGGCATTAATGAATAAAGTTAAAAGTGTATTGTCGCTATTAAGTATAGTCGTTTATAATTGTTGGATTATTAATATTATCAAAACCCGGGGCGCATTATTTATAAATCGATCACAATATATTTATATTATTAACTTTGTAAACGGTGCCAATTGAATTCGACAATCCTTTAATAAATCGGAGTCAACGTTCGGTCGAATAATTTTTTTTTTTTTTTTTCGGCCCAGCTTTCGCCTTTTGGCCAAGTCTATACCTAGATCTAAGTAATTGCCTGTGCCTTCTTATATTTTAACATTAATAGTTTTTAAAAATACATATAACGCCTTACATTCTAAAGAAACCGGCCCCTTCACTATTTGGTATACAGATATCGGCAATGTATAAAATTTATTTAAAATTCCGTTCCCTAATTCTTTTCTTTCCTTTTTATGTCTCTCACACTGTCATACAATGTATGTTTGATTGACCCTTCCAATCCGCATTTATTCCTAATCTTGCCAAATGTAATGGCGTTGTCCGGTGACGGCCCAATCTTATACGATAAATTGTATAGATATAATCTCGCTCCAAACCTTTTCCCTTAAACCAAAGATCCTTCTCTATTTTGCTCTTAATAGAGTAATATATTTTCCCTTTTATTTCGCTCCTGTTTTTGGACTCTGCGCTACACCTTCTAGCTCTAAATCTTCTCTTATATAATAAGAGACGTATTCCTCCCGGTTTAACTTGTTCTCCCTGTTTTTATATTCCCCCCTTGTACATAAGTTGTCTATAATTTCAATTCCTTAGTAATCCACTTAAATTTGACTATGTTATTTTGTTTACATAATCTCATCATGAATTTGCTAATCTTTATTTCAATATTATATGCTTTATCAATTTACACGTCACTCGTTAAAAGATGAAGTGGTGTATCATCGCTCCGGTAAAAGGCACATCTTTGAGGAAAAACTAGACGCGCTAACGCCAACGAAATGAATAGTTCTCTAGGTCTTTGCTACATAAAAGCTAGTCAAGGAAACGTGTACGTTCCGTGCGACACGGATAATTATTTAAACTTGCCGGTCGCCGCAGCGCCTTCGGAATTCGTTCAATGTTACGTTTAGTTCGATGTGGCATAGCGAATCGATTTTATCGATACGGTTAATTATTAACGAACTGTTATAATAACACTCGACTAAACTTTTCTAATTATATAGCCGAAATGTCGTATTCGCTTAATACTTGTTCCCACGTGCGCTCCAATACCGTCTTGCGCGCTAAAATACTTTTAATAAGTCCAAGAACGTCACTGCCAAAAAACATCTCGGTTTTGTCATTAAACGATTCAACAGTTAAGTAGTCCGGTTTAAAATTGTTTTATACGTAGGCCATTACACTGCGACTTACTGTGTTAACAAACCGGTTCAAAATCTTGCATTACCTTGCCTCTGCTATCGGTCAGAGAAACGAATAAGATTCAGCTGCAAAATTTTTTCGATCACTGTGTCCTTATTGTTTATTAAAAGGTATTCTCGCCAGTCCCGCTTTACGATGCTGCGGTTCTTCATGTGCGAAGCGCCTGGTCACACTTTCAAAATGAAGTGTCAAGTTTAGTTGGCTGCGGGAAATCGAGTACACGGGCATCGCGAATTTAATTTGAAAATTACAGAAAATTTCTTTTTCTGTTTTGTTTTGATTTTTTGTTTTTCTTTTTTCGCTACTGCTAATCGGACACGCTCTTTTATTTAAAAAAAAAAACAAAAAACGAAGAGGTTTACGTTCTTTTTGTATGCCTTTAATGTGTTTTTTTTTCTTTTTTTTTTTTTTTTCGCACATAATTTCTACTGTAGCGAACCAGCGGTAATACTATGCGAGCGTAACGATGAAGGTTGCTAATAACAGCCGAATAAAAACGTGAAAAAATTGTAGTCCCTTTAGATAGGTTTTTTGAATAATAATTTAAGATATTACTAATATACCATGGAAATGCAGTTTGGAAAAAAGTTTAATAAGAGAAAAAATTAAGCATTATATCAGTGTTAATTAACACACGGATAAAAAGGTGTTTATAGATGATCCGAGATTGAGCAAACAATTGGAGAATCCGAATCAATGAACAGAAATGCGTCCATCTTCACAAATAGATTAATAGCGTGCCGTAATATAAAAATTAACAACGCAGTAATTTAGCAATCTGGATCAGTCAAATATCTCGGTATTATTCTAGATAAGCGTCTTACTTGGAGATTTCACATTGCACAAGTTCGAACGCAGATGCGAGTGCGCTCCAGGTCACTCTATCCGTTATTGGTCCGGAAGTCCTCTCATTAACCCTAAATCTAAAAATGCTTCTTTACTTGACGGTCATCGCTCCAATCTGGAAATACCGAATCGAAATTTACGGTAGCGCTAGTAGATCAAATACTCGGATAATTCAGCGCCAACGGTACAAAATATTATGCGTGGTAACATCGGCACCAAAATACGTATCCAATGAGACGTTACATCACGAACTCTACATTCCATCTATCGATAAATTTTTTTAAATGGCACAATATCTGAAAAATTTTTTAATCAACTACAATCCCATGGTAACGCCAACATTAGGAAAATGTATACGACTCTGCCCGGAAACCCTGCGAAACGATCAAAAAGAAGATGTTGTTGGGGGATGTCCTACAAACGCTGACGAGGAAGTACATTTAATTTTTTTTATAAAAAAAAAAAAAAAAAAGGAAGAAAGTTTGAACGATTTGTGTGTGAAATTACACGGCAATAATTAAAGCGAAGAGCAGAGCTATTAGAAACTGTGTAGAACACTTCTGATTCTTAAGAATTCCCTGGATGCAGTAAAACACAGCTTTTACTTCTCTAGTTAAAGACAAACGCTTGTATATCGAATCGGCCTCTGCTATGTATGATTCGATATTGATATCTTGATCTGCCATACTGCTCAGTGTTATCACGACTACCGGAGCCCCGTATTGTGATACATTCTCGTTTTCAAGGCAATATTCTATCTACAGCGAGGGTATTGGAAGCGAGCCATTACACTATCGAGGCTACAAAATGTTAGATTTTTAATCGATCCATTTGTTTCAAGTGTGTGTGTGTGTGCTAATGTTTGGAGATATCAAAAATATTTTTGTGTGTGTACATACATATATACCTGTACTGTATGATAGCGCGCACGTTTGCCGTTGTCCAATATCGTTTTAATGATTTTTACTTAACGCGTCGCTGTGCTAGATCTCGAAATGAACATTCCGAAATTTTTGCAGCAACTTGGCTGTCGCTACGACATGCCGGAAATATAGGAGGACGCGGTTACATAATTTAAGCCGTTTCCCGGTTTTCCTATTTCAACGGGTGTGTAGACTTTTAGTTTAACCGCAGTTCATGTTCAGTGCGCTGGATACGATTGATTATCATCGTTTCAAATGTTCAGTACGCCGATCGAATACGAACAGATTATTGGTGCAGGCGTTGCCGTACATATAATCTCTAATTTGCGCTATGACGATTGAGCGCACTCCGGCCTTGGCAGGAATCTGATCAGTATCTCTTGATGATTTTCCGCTGCGCATCACGTTCCAGTTGTTGGTTTGACACTGGCTGAGGGGGAGCGGTCGTGATCTTCGCTATAGATACACATATATACAATTATCATGTGAAATTGTCGTAAGTCTTCTCGAAGTATGTGCTCGAAGTAAATTATTACTTTTTTTTTTTTTTAATTAAAGGCGTGTAGGATAAAAAAGATTGTGCAACCGATTCGACTATATTCAACCGGTTAAGAATTTATTCTGTATTCGATGAAGACGATGGAGAGGAGAAATGTGTTTCTAACGACGCTGGACGCGGTCCCCTTGACGAATTTAATGAGCTCATATAGCATACTTCTTTCCGGAGGTCGCCGAAATTTTCAGTGCTCCGGAAAAAAAACATTAACCGGACGCGTCAAAAATTTGTTACGTAGTTTTCGGTACGCATAAAACCGGGGCTATTCGAAATAATCCTCAACTTGATTATCGATAATTTTCATTAAATAATCGATTTTTAAACGATCCAATTAAGTCCGAACGCTAATTATCCAAAAGCTGCGCGATTTAATCAGTGGTTTGAACAGGCGGCAATTGGCGCGCATACAGTTTCTTTCTATATTTTTAATTGCTTCACACGAAATGAGATTGTAACGGCGAGGATGACTCGGATAAGTTTTTTAAATTATTAAATTAAATCATTGTGTTTTCAGTTTTTACTCTATTTCGTTCATTTTAACTAATTGAACCTAGTTTTTTCCTCGTATATGTATGTATGTATATAATGTGTATGTTTCATTAGCTTCTTTATTTTATTTCTATTTTTTTTTTTTTTGTGATTGTTTCGCTCGCGAAGGTTATACACACCAGTATCGCGATATATAATATTTACTGGCACATATCTATCTAGCAGCCGAAAGTTAAAAGCCCACAAAAACATTATATGATAATAATAAAATGGAAAAAAAATACCGTTGGTTTCTCTGCTAACTGTTGTGTCACTTTGTAATACTTATTCAATTGTTTTAAAAGAAAAGGTACCGCAATATATGTATTTTTGATCGCGAACAAAACGAAAATAAATAAATTATTAGCGTTATTACACTTATAACGATAGTACAATATTGTTTAATTATTATAACGATTTAAACGCAGTTTAATGAATTATTTACATTATTTACTAAAAAATTGCGTTTATTATGTACATACATATGTATGTATATACATAGTTACTAAATGAAATTGTTCTCGGGAAAGCTTTTGTTAGCGGAGATTTAAAAGTATATTTCGCGAAATATTAATTTTATTCACTCGCAGAAATGTATTATTAACTCTACCGTCAAATAATTATAATACTCGCTCCATCTTTTGGCGGCAATTATCCATCCGAAAAACGATATCGAAAAAAAAAACAGAGAATTAAATCGCTACACCATCGCCTGCCAAGAAGTAGAGCTCCACGGTTATTAAAACAACAACATACATAGACACATATTAAGTTGGTGCGTAACACGTCTTTATCTAATAACAACTGAAACACAATTGAGGGTGTCGCCGCATGGTAATTATTGGCTAACTGAAAATATTGCCGAACCTCTCGGCATTATTGTAAGAAACACACGATCGACCCCACCGCGGAGTAACGAAAATTTTTCACATTATTTTCCAAAAAATTACGTATATGTGACATTGATTGTAGCCGATTCGAGTAAGTGCGAGAGTTGTCTTTCAAGGACTTTTCTCGGCGATTCTTCCATAAATCCACGCACTCGGTGCTTTAAATAGTTTTAACTCTTTTTTAACGAACCAGTTATACGTGTATGTGAGATGGCGTCGGGGGGAGGATGGATGTGCGCGGAAAAGACCAGAAAAAGGTGATAGGCAAGGGAAGAATAGAGCAAATGTATTATAGCCCTGCTATCGGTGCTTGGAGTGCGCGCGCGCTATACTCTGGCGTAGTTTTCGTGTGTTGTCGGACTGAAGACATTCCGGCATTATTCTAGCATGCTCGGAATAATTTCATTTGGCCGTGGTTCGTTCCATGTTGTGCATGCAGCGCAACTATGTAATAATAATAGTAATATACATAGTTTTCTATTAATAAACACGATGTGATTCTTCTCGTCGGAATTATTATTATTCGACTCAGTTATTATACAAATTTATACAAATGGACGTCTTCTTGTCGTCCACGCGTGCCCCCCCTCTTCGTCGCACGGAATCTGCTCTTTTTACTAATAATACCCACATGGCCGCCGGGCCTGCGCCTGTACTGGTGCCGTGCCGTATGTAGAACGGCGCGCTCGCGCGATGTTGTCGTGTTTGTCTGCTGCTCTTTTGCTTTTATTTTTCCCATTAACTGCGTGTCTCTTTTGACATGTGCTTTGCGTCTTTTTCTGGTAATTTCCCGGCGAAGGAGAGTGTGCGTGCGCGCGAGATTCTTTTTGTATATTGATTAAATTAGTCGGATATGTGTGCGCGCATGTAGTTAGTTAGTCGGCGGTGGAGACGCGTTTTAGGTTTTCGTTAATCCGCACAATGTTATTGTATTGTCGCGATATCGTACGGTTACGACGGGACACACGTAATTTGACATTAGACGTTGTAGCGCTGCGAAGAGCGGCCAATGGCGGTGCCCGGCTCTGCCGAGTTTGGCCATCTTTCTGTGAAAATGCTGTGTGTACTCTGTGTGTGCTCTAATAATATAAGAGGCGTTGAACCGCGTTTTTGCACTCTATCAAATTCTGCCTTAATATCATTACGTGTACGTAGGCGCGCACATTGAAACAGATAGGAATGGTCGTTGGCGTTGACGCATGTCCTAACAATGCAACGTTTTTTATAGCGATCCTCTCTCTCGAGATTGGGCGACTGCGCGATGCTGCTGCTGCTGCTGGTAGGCGCGAATCTATCTGTTTAAGCCTAATTGATAGGTACGCTAGAAATAAATTAGCGCAAAGCGGCAAAAGTTGAAGTCGCTCTAGACTCGGCTAACTTTTACATGGCCCCGCCGCCGCCGCCGCCGCTCTGGTTTATATCCTAACCAGGTTCGCTGTTTTCGTGTTTTCTACCTCGCAAACTGTGCGCGCCTATAGCATCTCTTTTCTGTAGTTGATGGTAGGGGTAGTGGCCATCCCCGGAACAGTCCGTGATAATAGAATGATCGATCGAGATTTCAGGCACGAGAACCGTTTATGTGCAGTGGACACACAGGCACAAATGCGCGGTCGCGCATTGAACGGCAACAATTTTACCCAAGTGTTAATTCTTTTTCGCGTAGTATTTAAAGGCGTGGCGTTGTTTTCCCTGGTGATATTTATATAGTACAGGGGTGGTCAAAAACTGACGATGGTTATAAAAGAGGTTTTCACAGTTACCACTTGTTTGGGGGGTTATATGAAAAGAAAAAAACAATTTCTATTGTTTTCCTTTTTCTTTTTTTTTTTTTGTAACATTTTCATGTCTTTGCTGTGGCCCATAAACTGGAAAAGCGTCACGCGTCACGAAATGGAGCGTCACAGAAAAGCGTTACGAAAATTTCATGTCTTTACTTGGATACGATTGATTGCTAGTCTTTATTTTGGCACATAAACTCGAAAAGCGTCACGAAATGGAGAAGTGTTTCCTATATCGACCCTGTGAAGATCGTAGGTTTGTGTATTTCACACGTCATTCATTTGCTAAGTACACTTTAGTCTCGTGTAAACCGTTGCCGCGTATACATTTCTCCATTCCAACGTTTCCCGCGAAAAGTGTAATAGATTCGGAAGAGTTTCGTAATTTAGTTCGCGAAGATAACGGTGTATATAGGGGAAAAAAAGGAAGTATGAAAGACGACAATTTTGAAATACTTTGGACGGAAAATTCGACAAATTATAAACGTCGAGTGAGCTTATTTTTCCTATAAACATAAAAACGTGCTTTTGTTTTCTTCTTCTTTATTGAGCTGGTCATCTAAAAATCTAGAAATGCCAGCGTAATTATTAAATGCTTCGAACCGATAAGAAGAATAACATAAACAGAGGAGAAAAGGATAGAAGAAATAGGATGGGGAGTTGCTAATTAATGCAAATTAGAAAAATTGTATAATAGGACGTTGAACGGACAAAGTCATGAAAATGTCTCGCTGTGTTGTGGACATGTACGCAAGCTGATTTATATACTTTAATAGAACTGTGCCCCCCGAGCGTTTGTGTATGATTTACGTTGAACTCTAAAATCTTTAACTTTGACATGAATTTTTTATCTACATATAGATCAAAAACGCAATATAAAGAAACAAAAAGACTGCTTCAACTGTATTCTGCGAGAACTGACGAAGTTAATTGAAAAACTGCGATAAAAAATTATTCTTTGCACAAAAACTGCAGCGATTTTTGCAATGATTTCGATGCGATTTATTGATGCCGTTTAACGCGAGGACAGTTTAAAATGTAGCTCACGCCTTCTCCTTATGCGGCATACTACTCTTTAACACTTTATATTACAATGTACAGCGCGCGTGTACACGTGTGTTTAAGCAATTTATCCCCCCCCCCCCCAAAAAAAAAAAACAAACACACAATTTCTATTGAACGGAAGAAGATAGAAAAGTGAAAAGGGACCAGGAAATCGCAAATTTTTCGATTTAGTAGGATACGAGAAAAATTTGGTGGCATTTCATCCGATAAACGATGCACGCTGCCAGATTTTTGCTGCAGTATAATTAAAAGTAATTCATATATATGCGTGTATATATACATATATGTAACGTATGATAGATTAAGTATTAGTAATTATTATAAATCTTCATGGCTCACAATAATAAGCGAAATGAATATGGTTTCGGTTAACTATGTAATGATTTTATTCATGGTCGGAAATAGTTGGATTGAAAAAAAAACTTTCGAAGCTAAATATTCGAAAATTTCGATTATTGTTTTGGGTCTTTTTATTGAATACGCGTGTATGTGCTTGCGAATTTTTATTGGGTAATTTTAAAATTTCGCAACATGGCGCCGCGATACTATAAGTTTACGCACGGGTCTTAAAAGATGCGAGGCTACGAGGATGCCTGGTTCCTATAGCGTCGTCTCCCCTATGAAGTTGTTCTCCTTCGTAGGGATGAGCGCACAAAAATCAATCATCATCGAAATGATGGAAAAAGGACACGGTGTTCTTAATCGCGATTAATCGTGATTAGTAGGTTCTTTTTGGTCCCGCTTTTTTTCCCCTTGAAGATTTTGTCCATTCCGCCGGCCACAGTTTACTGATCAAGTGATTAAGTTTTCCCTCGAATCTATATTTAATCGAAAACAAACAAAAAAAAAAAGCAACCGTACGTTTAACCATTAATCAATGAGACGATAGCGATGAAAATCGACAAAATGTCCCGCCGTATTTTGTTTCCTACTGATTTCCACAAAATGGACCTTTCGCAGTTCAAAAATTATGCGTTCAACTTGATTCCCAACTTGAAGTGTACGTTATGTGCTACTACATACATACATATGTATGTATATTCAGCGATATTGAAACTGTATCGTACATCGTTTGAGCGTGAGGTGAAGTAAAATTACCCCACTCTCCGAAAAACAAACCGCGTTGCAGTTCGCGTCGTGTGACTGTGAAGGTCAATAGATTATCAATGCTCCCGCATTGATGCCGCTATGTGTTACCGTTTGACAGACACAGGATATTTTACAGAATATGTCGTACAGCGACTACTCCGTTTCCAGATGTCCGAGGAAACTTGTGCCATCCCAGATAACAACAATTGTGGAATTCGACAGCGTGTGTTCTTAAAGCGAGGCAACGTTGTGTCGACTGGCGCATCCATTTTCACGTTGTCGTTGTAACTCTCTATTTTTGCTTTTTTAAAAACCGGTAGACGGGCGAAATATATTCACTCAATCGCGGATTTCTCCTAGAGGAGGATCTGTAGCCCGTATAACACTGCATACATCTGAGAATTCCGGTACGGGATTTTTACCGTTTCGCACGAATTTATTCGTTTTGATTCGGTTGTATTTACTCAAGGCGTAACAATTAAATTCTTATCGAAGTTTTTATGAATTCGATTTATCGATAGAACGTCCAGTCAGGAAGAACGATAATTTTATAAAATTCGTTGGAACGCGCGTCCACATCTTAAAATTTTAGTTTCCTGCCAGCGATGGAACTGTTAGCGGGAGATACTTCTTCGTAAAACAAACCAGATGTATATATACATATATATGTGTGTGTGTGTGTAAAAAATAACAAAAACTAAATCTAGGTTAAAAAAATATATATTTCGAAATTCTAAATATCAAGCCGATACGGGTTCGGTAAAGAAATCTCATTTTCACGTTTGGGAGTGGTTTGTTAGAACTTTTAAAGCGGCTTCCGATAAATTCGGGCCGATGGAATAAACTAGGAACAAGGTGTTTCCGGTATTCTTCCGGTAAGCACATCAGCGCGTAGATGGAGTATTTCTGTCTATTTCCATTCTTTAGCCGTGCTTTTCTAATTGTTTCTTGATGTCGTGTGCAGTCTGACCGGGTAGACGCAAAAATTTCGAACAGAGTTAGCCCCTGGACCTTGATTTTTCGGTAGTCAAATACAGTAAGGTCACACTAGCAAGTTTCGACTGTTAAGGGCCAATTATTATAAGAAAAAAAGTTCGGTAATGTCCCAATCATAAAATGAAATTTACGCGACACAAAAAATGCGAGATTGTTTCAAACTTCTTCTTTGTAGTGGTGTCATACTTAGTTTCTGAGCGGAAGCGAGACTTCTTCTATTCATTCACTCTTGTATAGACACATATTATTATGTCTATAGAAATTGTTGCGTGCAATGTAAGTAAAAACCCCCCCAAAAAACAAAAAAACTATACTTGAAATCGATATTGTGATTGCATGATTTTTGCCGATATACAAATACATCCCTATTTATACTACACATCAATTAATGCGCATAAAGAGTTGTATGCATGTTTGTCATCAGTTTCTATATGATTGCATTAGCGGTTGATGTAATTATTTATTTTGTAAAATCTATTGTCGCCTGGGGTGAAACTGAAGACTTCACAGTGACAGAAGTCGAGTGCTCTAGCAACTAGGCTATCTGAAATTAGGTAGTTAAATAATCTGCTTCGGCCAACGATGAGAATTGAATAAAAGTCCTATTAATTGTGAAACCGTCAGAAGGCACGTTTATTAAGGGCATTAAATTGTATTTATTTATTGGGCGCGGTTAACCACGGCAATGATTTGAACATGGCGTTGGGGCACCGTGCGCGCTGGCATAGCGTGCCTTTATCGCTTAGTACATATGCGCAGAAGATGCGAGCTTAATTAGCGAATAAAAGATTGCTGCCATATTGATCCGGCCAGTTTCGTCCCGGCGGACGATGTACAGCTTAATTAGCGAGCAGAGAATACTTTTCCTATTGATCCGAATGGCGGTCTGTCAATGCGTATCAATGTGTGTCAGTGTGCGTCTCGTGCACGTCCAGATGTATGATTGATTCGGTGCAGCCATTTTGATACATATATATTAAAGAATATCGTACTGTTGACGTACAAACTTTATTTTTTTTCACTATCCACGCTGCTGTTCGAATTTCTCCTAGCGTTCTGTTTAATGTAACGATTCCGTGCTGTTTCTCGAGGCAAATAATTTTTCAGTCGCCCACTACTAGCTTTCGACATACATAAATAATTTTCTCTATTTTTAAAAAAACGCTTATGATCTACAAAATTTTTTCCCGCAGCTTTCATTTCCTTTTCATTTAAGCCCCGATTCAGGGGTATTTTAAAATTTTTCTTCGTTTTCGTAAAGTCCAAATATTTTCATTTTTCAAAATTGATCTTCACCTATTTGTCGATTTCCTTTTCTTTTTTCACACCGTATTCACTCACGATAAATTGCCAAAGCCTCCAACTTTTCTACGTTTCTTCAAAACAGTGATTGCATTTTTATAACTATTCAATCCGAACCGATATCCAAAGTGATATCCAAACCGATATCCAAACCGATATCCAAACCGATATCCAAACCTACTCCGCAGCATGTTGCTAGACCGGAATATTTAAATATAAACCAGCCTCATTCCGAATAGTTTTCTAAATCACTCTTTGATTTTCTACTTACTGCTCTTTTACACGCCGGTTTCTTTCCACTGATCTTTCAGAATGTTCTTATCGTAGTCCTCAATGTACAGGCCAACTTTATAATTCGTCCTGTACATTCTCTGATTCATAACCTTTTCCATTGTCATTCTCTATCCCAATTAACCACACTTATGTGGATAATTTGGCGGATCATCTACACTAACCAGTTTTCTTTTACCGACAGATTTTGAATTTTCAAGAATATTACATTTTCCTCTGTAACCGTACATTCCCTACATTCAAGGGCAACTATTATTCCTCTTCATTCCTAAATCTTAATTTCTGTTATCCATTTTGCCGGATCCATCATCCTTAGTTTTTTAACTTTTCTTCCTTGCGGCGTTTAACATTTTTAAAAAAAATTTGCGCTGCAGACAGAGCCTGCTCCTTTTATCACTTTTTCCTACTTTCTCACTTATGGCTTCTCGGTTCCGCCTTTTCCGTTCTTCCACTTCTCATTTTATACGCGACGTTGATCATATCTTATATTTAAATGCTCCGCTAAATGTTCCTCTTTCTACTTTACATTTACACTAACAAATCTTCCTATTTCCTATATCTTTCGTCCACTCTTTCACTCTTCCTTTTGCTATCCCGTCCCTCTTAATTCCTTTCTTCTAGCTCTGTCTGACAACGCTTTTCTTTCATTTTGTAGTTCTTCGAGGACTAACGTCCTTTTGGACACCCCAAAAAAATTATATATAAATATATATATATATGTATTTTTTTTTTCCTTCTTTTTTCATTAGCCTTTATTTATCCATTGGCGGTCATGGTACGATCCTTATCATACTTCCTTCGAATTCTATAGTCTCATATTTGTTAAACCCTGCGGAGTTTTCTTCATTAAATTTTTCCTAAATCTTTCTTCCTTTCTTTTCTTGTTCGAGATTTCTACTGTTATCAGTTTTTTTTCCCATTTATATTCGAATTACGATATACAATTGGTCACCTGTCCTTCCTATCGTTTCCGAGCAAACCAATTAGCAACCCAGTAGGAAAAAGAAAAAAAAATCCTATTCAGATACTATTTTTTTTTTTTTTTTTTTTTTTAAATGGGCTCGGTGTTAACACCGACCCAACTACATGGACTTAGATCACCTACTCAGATTCTGAGGCGATCGGAGATAGAAAGTATAAAGGAAAGAAGGAGGGGAATAACGGCTGGAGATGGGAAGGAAAGGATAAAGGAAGCATTGAAAGGGGTAGGAAGATCTAACGCCAAAAGTTCGGCGTATAGATGAGAGCACTCAGGAAAAAGAGCAGAGCATTCAAAAAGGATATGGTTGGGGTCGCATATAAAGGTAGGATCAGTTGAGTGAAGAGGGCAAAAGGGAGAAGGTGAAAGAGAAAAAGAAAAACGAGAAAAGGGAACGAAGGAATGACCAAGTCTCAGTCTGATTAAAGAAACAATAGCCGAGCGCCGAGAAAAGGGAAGAAATTGCTACCAAGGCGGTGAATTGGGAGTAGGCTGTAGGAGGAGGTAGAAGGAGGAACGATTGGCAAAAAAGGAAGGGTAGATGTCAACCCACAGAGTCTGGTATGGAGACTTGCGGAGAGGAAAAGGATGTCTGAGGCAGGAAAATGCGGCAGGAATGGACCGTTGAGAGACGCTAAGCGAGCTAGGAAGTCAGCTGCTTCGTTGCCCTCAATGCCAGAGTGGCCAGGAACCCATAAAAAATCAATAAGGATAGAACGTGCTAATCGCAAGTTGGAGATAGAAGCACGAACAGAAAGAATGATATCATTAGTCGAGTGGGAAGGAGGAAAAGAGCTTGCAGCACGGATTTGGAATCAGTAATAATGAGAAATTTACAGATCCTTCTTGAAGAGGAAATAAAGGAGACAGCACGGAGAAAATGGAGACTGCTTCAGCAAAAAAAAATGGAACAAAAGGAAGGAAGTTTGAATGATTCCGAGAGATTAAGTGAGGGGGCCGTAAAAGCACCGCCCACCCCGCAATCATTTTTGGAACCATCAGTGAACATTTTTACATGACGGGGAAATGAAGAATTTAATATTTGGATATATTCACTGACCACCGTGCTCTGAGGAGTGGAGTTAGCACGAAGAGGAAGAGAGGAAAATGAGATGGGAAGACATGTATTATTGAAATCAAAAGAAAAGTAAGGAAGCTTATTGCGGGAAAAGACATAAGGAGAAAACTTAGAGACCCGAGCAGCTATGTGCGCAAGAACCGGGATTTTGTGAGGAACGAAGCGCCAGTGGTCATTGATATACAGATAGGAAGAAATAAGTTTAGATGAAGAGATCGGGAGGCGTTTAATTAGAAAACGGTAACCAAGCAGAGATCTGCGGATAAACAGGGGTTTAATATTAGATTCAGACAAAATGGCAGGAATGGGAGAAGACTTTAGGGCCCCAATGCAGAGCCGAAGACAGGAGTTTTGGATTCTATCAAATTTGCGCAGGAGGGAGTTTGAGGCATTGCCGTATAAGAAGGAACAGTAGTCTAGTTTGGAACGAATGATGGATTTGTAGAGAATTATGAGAATATATGGATCACCGCCCCACTTGAGAGGACATAAGGCTTTCAGGAGATTCACAGTCTTTTAAGACAAGATATATGAAGGTACTCGATATGTTCTTGGAAAGAGAGTCGACTATTTAGGAAAAGACTTAGAGATAGCATATGGAATTAACAATAGGAATAGGATAGTTGGAGGAGATGATGTTTACCAGAGCACGATTATATGGGCGGAGGGAGAAAATAATAGAAGAAGACTTGGAAGGAGAAAGGGAAAGAAAAGCACTGGAGAGGGAACTACTGAGGACTGATAGAGAGTAATTAATCTCCTCATTGACCGTAGCTAGCACGTCTGAAGTGGAGTAGATAAGGATATCATCCGCAAAAAGGAGAGAAGAATGCGAAGAGTAGCGATATCAAGGAGATAAAAATTAAAAAGAGTAGGACTCCTGAGGCAAGCCTCGATAACAACGTCTGATTGTTGAAAAGGAGGAAACAGAAAGAAAAAGAGATGTATTTTGGAACAGATTAAGAATAATGGTAACGAGAATAGGAGGCATATTGAGGGAAATAAGCTTAGAAGCCGGTGAAGGAAGATGAACATTATCAAACGCAGATGCGACGTCGACGAATGTGGCAATAGTAAACTCTCTATCTAGGAATGATTTGTAGATGTCCGATAGAAAGGTACTAATGCAGATACTAGCACGCCTAATGCTGTTTTTCTACTACTCTTGAATTCAGCATAATCGTTAAAATATCGCTATGTTTCTTTATATTGCCAATATTTGTTCCTTCATTTAGAGCCTTTCTATCCACTATTTCTTTTGTATGTATTATTGTGGTTACCAAAAAAAAGAAATAAAAAAATAAAAAAAAAAAAAAAAAAAAAAGATTGCATCTCAGTATATGACCAATCATTTTTGTTTTCCTTTTGTATGTATTTGTTGTATTAGTGTTATTTTTTTTTTTTTTGTTTTTTAACATGAATATAAGCGCATCAGAGATATGATTATTATCACGATAAATTCTAGTGTACCTAAATACGTTTATGAATCACTGAAAATATTATCAGTATACGAAAGTTTACCTTATTTCTTCATGCAAGAAGTTTTTTAAATAAACACGTAAACATTTTTTTTCTTCTGAAATTAATTTTAGAAGGAAAAAATTGATTTTGCAATTAGACGAAAAAAGTGGATTTTCGTTTTATTCTTTTTCGCTTAATTAATTACCGTTATAAAATGTATTTACCGAACAGGCGATATTTGTCGGCTAGAAATGGAATGGTCTGAAAAAATTTGATAAAGAATTCCCTGCTCGTTTGAATTTCGTCGAAAGGGGTTAAAACCTTTCACGTCTAACTATCAAAATTGTTGCTTATTTTCGATTCGGTTCACTTCTCTTCAACTATCATGGTCGTTACAAGTAATTACTGTATAAGCGCTAGTTACTGGACAGCGTATATTGGTACGGTACATTATTTCCTTCGAGACTACCACTGAAAATATATTGGAAATGTGTGTGTGTACTACTACTAAGCTCAAGTAAATTTATAATGATTACGTTTCATGTAGTGAAACCGGAACAATTAAATTAAAAATTTTTTCACTTCATTTGGAAAAATTTAACAAGTTTGAAAAATTAAAAATGCCCCTTCACTTCTCGCATAATTTTCTATCCTGATTGAGTTCTCTTCAATAAACGTTAGTTGTATTTCTCATTTAAATCGATTTTCATTCAGCTACCGGTGGTATAGTGCACGAAATGTTTTCACCGATAATTTCGCAAAATGTCTCTAATTACATTACCGTCAACGGTATTGAGAGCATTTCTTCTTTTTTGCAACCTACGGTTAGAATTACATTTAAGTGTTCCAGAACTAAGTCTACCTATATTCAAGAGCTTTATTATTTTTGAAGTTCGTTGCGCAGTGCATTGAAGACAGATGATTATCGTTGTGCTCGTTTGCGGTTTTTTTTTTTTTATTGCCTATTCATACGTTTTTTCTTTCTGTAACAGTGAAAAAAGTATATCATCCACTCCTTTTTTGTTTGCATTGTTCTTATATTTATTTTTAAAAATGCAGCTCGGTTGCGGTCTTCATAAGTATATTTATATACACCTATATATGTATGTATGTTTTTACTGTCGAAGAGTTCGTATATAGGGTGACGGTTCCAGTTTGTTCGATTCGGTGTTCCCGTTCAATTTGAAACTCGTGTACCCAGAAATGGTCTTTATTTTTATTACACATCCAGTCTTGTGTGACCAATTAAACGAATTACCACCGTTTAGATTTTCCAAGAAAAGACTATCTCACAATCACGGTTACATCAACAATTACGCAAGATAATTGAAAACGTGTTTAGTTCGTCCGTTTGTAGGTTAATTTTTTTTTTTTTCCTACCCTGGGCGCGCCATTGTACGCGTTACTCTGATTCATCTGCCGTCGATTATTTTGTAAATTCCTAATTCGCGTCTCGTGTTTCCGACAGTCAGATGTCTCGGCACAATTATAATGGAAATATTAAAATGCAGCTGCTTCCCGTGTAAATTGTCGAAGAAGTCTTTAACGTATCGTGTTTCTCACAAAATAATTTGTTCAAAATAGTGGAAAAAAAAAAAATTATCCCCATATTACCACGGAGACATTGACGTCAAAAGGAAATTACTGAACTCACGCTCCGCGTTTATCGGAAAAGTAGTCCTAATCGCGACGTCAGTTCTGAAATAACTCGCCTCCAAATTATACCTCGACGACACCCGTTGGAACCTCTTCTGACGTAAGATTTTATCGGCCCTTAATGATATCATCTCCTCAGGGCAGAATGCACAAATGCTCATACGCGCATTTCTTTCTTGATGGGTAATCGTCATCCGCTGCTGACATGCCCGACCAATTTATAAAGAAAAAAAGAAAAAAAAAGTCCACCATCGGTATGCTCCGTTTTCCCTTCACTTCCTTTTTGGATCCTTCAGCGCTAGAACACCTTTTTGTTTCTGCATGACGTCCCCCCCCCCCCCATATATGTAGTTATCTAAACAAAGCGTGCTAGAATAATAATGTATACACACACACACACACAAATAAAATGGATGAATAAACAAAATTAGAACTTCACAAAAATTTGACTAGAGTTACGATATTTTAACAATTGTTGAGAAAAAATCTTGACAGCGACGACACAAGTGTAATTAAGCTGAGAAAATCGGATCGGCCTGTCGTAACAGGAAAATTCCAGGTCTGGGGGCACATTCACTATATATTATATATCTAGCGTGTCTGTGTTTAACCTCTAACTCTGACCTTTCTTTAAATTCAATTTATTTTTTCTCTATTCTCCCTGTTTATTTGCGGGAATTTTTCCGAATACCAAAAACGAAATGCGAAATTGTGTTTTATTTTTTGCCTTAAATGACACGTTTCTTATATTTCTCATCGTCATACTTGTTGTTCATTTGAATTAATTTTTAAACAAATACGCGTGACTAATTTTAATAAGAAATGGATTTAAAAAAGTTAAAGCCAAAAAAGTAAATAACAGTTCGAGAATTCGAGCTTTTGCTCCAAAAAAAAAAAAAATATTAATCGATTTTTTGTCATAATAAATAGGATTTTAGGCTTAGAGGTTTTTTTCCTTTGGCAAGTTCCAGATTACAGCGGCTGCTGTTGATTCTTACGTTATCCAGATTGAATAATACGTTTTTGCATTTTAGTATTTCTAATGTAAGTTTTATCGGTTTTAAAAATGTCACACATTACCAGGCGACTAAAGTATAATTTTCGTTTTATAAGTACGACTGGAAGAATATTTTTCTTGTTCGACATTGGCGCGCCCGATGCACGACGCATGTATTTTAAACGTACGACCCCAGTTGTCTGTGTGTGGCTAGTTTTGTGCGGAAGAAGCTTATTTGTTACATCAGCTGATAGGCTGCGGCGATAATAAAGCACATTATTTTGTTGTTTATAAAAGAGAGAAAAATTTGTCTGTTATATTTCGATTGGCATTTGGCCGACAGTGTTTGGCTTGGAAATCGGTATTGCTAATGAAAATAACATTAGCTAATACGGTGAAATGAGAGGGAGTGAGAGAGAGAAAAGTCTACTAATGCACAATTTCCACTTTTATCCTTGACTTTTTACATCTACATTTGTCATTGTATGCGAGTTCTTGTCGCTCTGACTTACCCCATCATCGGTTTTCTTTTTTTGTTTGTTTAATACTCTATCATGATATAACACGTTTTGTTTAACTATCATGAACTGAACAGATTATAGCCCCAATAAATCGTCAGCATGAGAGACTGTTGGTGGTTCAGAAGTTGAAGTTAACGATATGCGGTGAAAAAAGTGATATATTTTCATGAAGTTTACTTGAACCCATTTTAAAAGTTCTTTCCCCCACAGGGTCTGCCCAAAGTTCAAAACTTAATGATACTCTTTACCGTGTTAATCTAGAGCCCATTACTATTATTATTATTATTATTATTATTATTATTATCATTATCATTGTTAAATAAAATACGATTACAAGTGTACTCTATTGAGACTTGAGCCATTATTAAAAGGCAGTGTTAAAATTAGAAGGTACTAAGAATGTGGCAGAAAGAACAAAAGTTTAAGGAGGCCATGCGAGACTTTGACGATAACATAAAACCACGATGACCTGTTTTTTGGCAAAATGCACGTTGTACAAAAGAATGGGTAAGATAATTGCAAGTGTCCAACAAAAATGGTAGTGCATATTTTTTTTTTACTACAATAAATTGAAATGCAAGTTCAATACATGAGATTATTTAATATGTTTCGGTTACGGCGTATTCTACGATGTGGAAATCATAAGGAATTTCAAAAAATGCGAGTATACGGATGGAAGCAAAGAAGCTCGCTGCTCGGGCGGATCGGTAAGTGACCTCATGACCGGGCAGGCAGATCAGTCTGCTTAAGAATACGTATTATAAAGGATAGGAAAATATAGGATGATCAATCGATATTTTCCGCTTTTATTAATCAAAAACAATTGACTTTTTTTTCAGTCGGGCGATTAAAATACTTAATCCGTTAATTTCGGTTATCGTCTGCATGTTATGCGTTTATAATCATACTCTACTGCCTTCCGCTCAGGTTTTTTTTATTTTATTTATTTATTTTTCTGTTTTTAGCAGCCTCCCTCTCACTGTCGTTCAATCCTAATCACGAACCGATTTGTAATTCTGAGCTTTATCCTTTTTCGGATAATGGAATATTTCATTCTATTAAAATTCGTCGTCTCTTCTTTCGTTATCCCTTAGCTCTTAATTCCTTCATTTCCTCAGTTTCCAACTGAATCAGTATCTAACTGACTACCTTTTCTCTTCTTATCGCTTCGGAAAGGAGGTCTGTTGCCGATGTACCTAAATTAAAAAAGACAAAAAAAAAAACAAAACAAAAAAAAAAACAACTGCTAAAGCGTCAGTACGAAAAAAGGTTTTTTGGCCGACTATTTTCGACCGATAAGGCACAACAACACCGTAATTAGCGGTAATCTAATTTGGTAAAATTTACTTTCCGCCTATAAATATATATAACGGTGTAGTCCTGAAAAAGCGGACTCGTTGAGGATGTCGTCAATTTTATTTTCAAATGAAAGCGCGAATTATTTATCGACGTCTACACTTATTTATTAATAAAAGTCATCAGTTGGGGCGAGTTAGCGAGGAAAGCAAAAAAGAAGGAAAGAAAGAATCATGGAAAACCAGATAATTTATTTTTATCGGCGTTACTGATCTCTAACGAAATCGAGGGAAATACCCCCCCCCCCGTATTAATTAATTATAGTTTTCATTAAATGGCAATTCTACAATTAGTAGAGGTACTTAAAACTGTTTTTTGATTGCAAATGAATGAAATATGAGGGCCCTCGCTCTTATTTAAAAAAGAAAAGTAATTAAGAAGACAACGATGAACGTATTTGTCGGCAGAATAACTGAACGTTCTCTCAGATATTTATGCATGACGTTTTTCTTGGCTGTTCAACGTAGAGAACTGCCCGATTTTAGTGATGCCAACTGGCCGAATTATAATCGACCTGGTCTGCCTATTTTTTTTGTTATCGAGCCAGAGTATCTACGACAAAAACAGCATTTCACTTATAAAAGTCGAGATTTAAATGTAAACATCTTAATGCATTTCCCCGGCAGAGTCACTCGCTTGAAGCTATTATTTAACGTTAATTTCAGCCGCTGTCATTAAATGCGCTTCTATAAAGGGCTTGTTTGTTTTCTTAACTTCGTACTCTAAGGTAATTACTTCCTACAGTCCATGCCCCGCGATTGTTGTTAATAAGATGAGAATAACGGGCAAAAAACAGACAATTACTTAAAATAAAAATAAAAATAAAGGAATACAACGCCAGGTTTTGGGAATTATGGTGGCTTTTCCTTTCCAGCTGAAAATCGGATAAAACACCTGGTATATATTTATTTTTAGATTCGTTTTAAACGATTTGCCATCGGTGTTTGTCATGTTCTAAGCATTATCCGTATCTTATTAATTATTTTCATTTTAATTCCTACCTTCTTCCGCACTTTGTCATTGTTGTTTTTTTTTCTCTTTATATACTATTAGGCGGGTATGAAATAATCCGAAAGCATAACCCACAGATGATATAGTGGAGTTGAATAGGATTATATATTCGGATGAAGAAAAGGAAACAACGTGGAACGATGAGATGCCAGTTGACACAGTTTGTTGGATAAAGAGAAAATTTCAGTTGCGTACCTGAGCATTTCGCAGTGTAATTACGTTTCTACTGGAATCACAGTTTTAATCGATTACTCTCTTTTGGGGTAATTACAAAAATTTATTTTTGCATTTTCGGTTATTTAGCGTCTGCAATTACAATTGTAATACGTAATTAAGTATAATCGGATTTGTCAAAGATGACGCGATACGCTTCATCAAGATTAAGCATTTGGGGGGACTTGCGTAACTTTAACATTTAAATGTTCATGCTGAGGATAATATGGTACGCATATAATAACAACGGCGATGATATGTGTACTTTTTTTTTTTTTTTTTTTATATTTAGGTTTATTTGTTATTCGTTATTTTTTCACGAAAATATTATTGAAAGATTAAAACTCTGTTCCATACGGGCTATTATTCGGTATTGTAATATATTAATTAATTTTGATAAAGAGTAATTTTCGCGATTTTTTTGACAAATCCAGTTACTGCTAGATAATTTTATAAGTTGCTCGCTACCTAACCAATTTTATAGCGCAGCTGTCTGTCAAAATTTCAGGTGTGAATCGGTTACGCTTAACAACTCTAGTTGAGAATACACATGTTTTAAATCAGCTTTGCTGCATACCAAACCAGTAGAGATAAGAGATATCGGTATGCGGGATATTATTGTGTACACTTACCGCTTAGAGGTGATACCGAATGAAAACGAAAAGACAAATAAATTAAGCATTATTGTTCTCGCGTCTGCAGCGGAAACAAAAGAAATCGCTAATGGTGGCCAGAGAAAACTCTCTGCACATTTCATTTCGATTTAACTGTGTTTCATTTCAATTTAACTGTTTAAATTTAACCGGTTTTTACTTAAATTTTAACCGTCTTTTATTTAAATTTCTTATTAACCGGTTGTTACTTTTAAGAGTGAGACGTGAAAAAGGAACCCGCAGGGAATCGGGGGGGGGGGCTTATTGTTGATCGGTGAAGAAGAGCTTGCTGGCAGTTCAGCGCTCCTCCGAGTTGGGCAGGAACGGAATTACAAATTTTAGCTGAGCTAACATCGTGCAAATATCAATTGCATAATTAGACAGCCGCAGTACTCGAAGCACGGCGAAAAGTGTGAACGTTTGGCCAGCTATCAAATTTGCGAATTTTACAAGTTTAAATGTGATAAGAGGAGGGATCTTGCTGGCGTTTGTAATAGTTGAAATGTTGGCCGAGCTTCAACTTCCGATGGCATTAACTTCTTTTATGTACGGCGTTGCTGATTCTCTCACACTTAGGGAAAACTTTTAAATTTCCGAATTTAACCTTTGTTTTCGGTAAATCGCACGAATTAAACGGAGCCACGTACGTCTCCTGGCCCGTACCAACCGAGCACATAGAGATGGATGTGCAAAAAAAAACCCGTCTATTTTCGTAAAAATTCTCATTCTCGTCCAGCATAGCCCGATGCCGTCGTCGTTAACATTATACACACGGACACAATGGTGGTAAAATAAAGTTCTTGCGTTAATAATCTATTTTCGGATTACAGTTCTTTGTCCGATGAAGGACCTGTTTTTTTTTTTGGTTTTTTTTTTTTTTTTTTTAGAAAATTCCAACACCTTCTTTCCTCAGGAAAGGCTCAAAAATGCTCCATAATCGAAGCGTATAGCTTTTTGGCGTAAGTCGTCGTCCATTTTTTACCTTTTCGATATTTCTGAAGCATCGGGCGAATTACATTTGAGAAATCCTCGACACTTCTTTGAACTCAACCGATTCTGGTTTTTTCGGATTCTATATTCTTATACATCTCCTCCCAACTACCAACCTAACGCGTTTTGATTTAGACAAATGGCCAAAATCCCGATTCGATTTCGTAAAAGAGTATCTTTTAGAAACTAGGCAGAGTTGTTCAGATATCGTTGGTTAAACTAGTTCTTGGGGGGGGGGTCATTTTTAAATATAATAATCGCTCAAATGTTACTACAATGAAGTAGCAGCGTTTCGCAAACGAGGTAACTAAAATAATTATCGTCATCATCATCATTCACCCTATAGGATGGGCTATTAACATATTTAATCCGCCAGTGATTTTGTGATTTTCCGCCATTTTTCACGACCCTCTGATTGACGTGCGCATTGTGCGAATGACAATCCTGTTGTATGTAATATACAACATTCATCCATCTCTTAGGTGTGCGTACCGCGGTGGTCGTCTTCAATCTTTCCCATGACCAACGTAATATTCCCTCCTGGTTTCTTATTATATGTCCGAAGAATTTCAGCACTCTCTTTTGTGACAACGACTACTCCCTGCAACACCGATTTGTTTTTTTGTTGTCTATAGAATTCTAAGGAGTCGTCTCCAGCACCATATTTCGAAGCTGTCGATTTTTCTTCTGTCCATTTTTTTTTAAGTTCACGTCTCCGCTGCATATAAAACACAATGGAAAATACAAGCGACTGGACAAGTTTAATTTTGACCACCTTTTTTAAAAAAGATTAAATTTAATAAATGATTTCTGCCTTCTCACAGATTAACAAGAAATAGCCGCGTTGAACGTTCATAACATTTTCGAATGTTGTTAGCCGCGCTGGATGTACCCCGGCTACAATATTCGCTGAGATGAGGATGATCTCTACGCTTTAGAGCTTTTGGCAGTATTTGTCCGGTTCATTGTGAGCACCGGTAGTGACTCAGCTGGAGTTGAACAGGCCGGTTGAAAAGCTAGTTAAGATCGGCTGCAGCTGGTGTCGCAACACTGTGCTCTATAGGACCGGCTGCCCTCGTACTCCAAGGAATCTGGCGTGTTAAGTCTCAACGTTTGCCCTGCATATTATCAGTTATCTCCCTATTCACGACGTATTAGCTATGAGTGAATTTGAAGCCTCACGTCTGATGCATGTTGGAAAGTCTGCCAAGCTGTAGGCATACTAGTAGCAACTCTCGTTATATAAAATATACATGTATTTTTAGTTGTATTCGTTTTAAATTAAAGGGTGTCTTTTTTTATCGACAACCTTAACCGGATGATAAAGGTGTGTATGTATATAGATCGATGGCGGGTATTTTCTTTTATTAAAATAAGTAGAATGTAAAAAAAAACAGTGTCCTACAGATGAGTAATACGTCGCCCGGAAAATCGATGGCAAACTGACCTCACCGAGCGAAAATATTTTTCCGTATTCTGCGTTTTTATAGTTCTGTACATCGGCAATATAGCGCCAAAATAAAGTATACGGGCAGTAGACTATCCGGAATGGAAAAAATTTATCGCGAAACACACATCTGTCGCTTTATACATTCGCAAGTTTTTTCGTAATATTCACTTTTGTTTACTAGTATTTTCATTGTGAGCATACTAGTAACGACACGTATTAATCGTTTTCTCAATTTTTCCTATATTCCGCTTCATCTGACCCCGTCACAGCTAAAACTTCTATCCAAGGAAATATTGTGTTTTCATCAGAAAAAAAAAAAAAAAAAAAAAAAAAAAAAAAACACATTTAGCATATCATCAATTGTCTAATTAACTCCTATAGCGCTTTATCGTATTTCATCGGTTTAAACCAAAGAAGTAGATGATAATGGGAAAGGGAAAAATAGTAAAACTAGTTCACCGGTCGTGACGAAAGTGACCTCTTATGCAACCCCGGTGTTTACTGTAGAGTTAACAGATTTGGCAGATCCTTCATTGCACACATCGTTATTTTCATAATCTGACTCGTAGGCTAGCTTCTGTGAAATACAACGGCTGCAAGTTGTCTGATAGCTGACTTATTTTCCGCAGAATAACAAGCAGACTTTGATAAGGCACAGAAGCGAAGACCTTGCGTGTCGCACTTATAAAATCTCGTCTCGTCGTGTAGTAGGGGTTAAAATTTCCGACTTTTCGTTCTTTTCTCTTTTTTCTCGCTATCGAAAAATCGAATTACCCCGACCATATTCGGAAGTTGTCGGTCGTGTTCAATTAAAATATCAACAGTGAAACCTGTCGCCACGGGGGATTTCGAATTTGGATCTATACGCGACGATAAGTGAAAATGAAAGTGCCAAATGGTACCGCAATAGTAGAAGCGTAAGAGCACGGATTGCGCGAGAGAGAGAGATGCATAGCGGAGTTACGCTGTGCATATAAATCGAGAAAGTGAAATAATTTAACCGTTGTCGATGTGCCAAAAAATAATAATCGTTTAGCAGTGTTAGCGTTTTTTCTAGACGCACTGTGCTGCTGCTGCTGCTGCATTGTAAACACGCTTCGTTTTGGACGACTAAATGGACAACTGAAATGTAACGTTAAATTCCCCGACACATTAAACAGCTTGCCTTTGGGAAAAAGATAAAAATTTTTGATAAGCCTTATGTAATAATTCGCCGATAAAAATACAGATCCTTAAGTGCGCACGATTAAAGTGGTACATAATGCGCGCGCGCACACACATACACATATATATACATATTTATATAATGGTAAATATTTTCTGCCGAAACAAACTGTTTTTGAATACTCTATGGTAACATGTGTAAATATAACGAGAAAATAATTGTTTCTATTGATTTTGTATCGGTTTTGTATTCGTATCGATTTTGCATCGATTTTGTATGATTTTTTGATGTTTTATACTAATTTACTTTTCCTTCATTAATAAATCGAAATATATTTATTTTACAATCGGTAAGTCAGTTTATTTCATTATTATTTATAATTTTTCATTTCGTGAGCAATCTCGGGCTGTACATAAGATATGCTGTAAAATTTAATTCCGCAAAACAAAAAAAAGGAGACAATAAAGAACTCTTCTTTTCGAGAATAATTTTCGTTGTTGTCACCATATATTAATCTCACGCGATTCTTCTTTTCAGTTTATTGAATATAAACCGGTTTTTTATAGTTCTCAAAGTCAATTCGCGGATATTATTAAACTTAAGACGTGTACTTTTTTCTTTTTTTTTTTTTGTACTACTGTATTCTTTAATTTAAACAAAAGTGTTTAATCCAGTTTCTAAAATAGTTTCTTCGAAAATACGTTCCCATTATTATTTCCTTAGCCTCTTGCGCATATTGTCCGCGACCAGTGTTCTCTATTTGCATTATCGGTCATTTGTAATTCCGTATTTGTGTTTACCGCATTGTTTATGACTTAAAGTAAGCCCCCCCCCCCATATTTTGTAACTCGCATCGTTTCCGCGTCGTACGCTTCATTCGCTCGCTACGTTGAACTGCGTTAGAATTTAGTTCAACATCACATTTCAGGGTGCGCGCCGTCTGACTCTTCTCGATTGCCTGTTGTGGTAACCGCTGGCGCTGAAATTTTTGACGTGATAAACTAACGATAATTTTTATTAATCATTAACTGAAAATTGCATTTCGTAATTTTCACTTCACATCTTATCCGGCGTAAGATGTTGAGCGAACGCGAACGAACCGGAAAAGAAAAAATCTCAGAGATTGTCCCGCAAAAGATCACTAAGAATACCCGAGTGAGCATTTGCTCGATTTCTCCGATGATTGGACGGAAGCCAGTTATGTGCTAGCAACGAAGAACATTGTCGAACATTTATGTTTATTCGCTCAGCCGGTACGGACCGAAAGGAATATTATTTCTTCACCAATTTCTACTCTAAAAAGTGTTAAATAAAGGAAAGCGGTTTTAGTGTAATTCCGCAAAACTAGTTGCAAATATTCGGAAATAAATGATACCTCGTTTATTTTTTGTTTTTTTCTTGACTTGGACAGGGAAATTTTCTTTTGGCAGGACACGCAAGCTTTATTTCCATATTTCTTTTACTGATTTACTTTCTGTTCTAATATTTTCCCGAAAAAGTTCTAGAACGGATTACTTTTACTGTTAAAAACGTTGAAGTCTCGAACCCGTCTGTGACGTGTTTTTGAAAGTGACAATTTTACGCCGGAGGGAGAGCGGGTTTTCCCGTGGTGACGGATGATTTCGTTTATTTTCAGTCCTTGTTCAAAATTTTAAATTACAGTTGAAAAATGTATTAATTAGATTTTTCCAACCTTATAAATTCATTATGATTAACAAATTGAAACAAATAAAAATGGAGATTTTAAAAAATACTACGATTCGCGTGGTGACCTTAGAAGACAGAAAATAATAAAAGCGAGTACAGAAATATAATCGATAATATTTAACGGTAGATAGTTTCACCGGGGATATTTCACATTTACCCATCAATCTCTCTTTGCTAATAATAAAAGTATTTCAAAAAAAAAAAAAGAAATATATAAACTTAAGGAAAACTACAAAGACAGATTAAAGTTCGAATGAAACCGAAAACTTTTACAATTAAAAAAGTGACGAATAATATTTAAATAACAGGTACTTACTGGTTATTTATTTACTTACGCAAATGAGTAATAATGAAAAATTGTAAATATAAATAAAAAAAGAAAAAAAAAAAACAGCCAACTGCCGCAGCGCGTGCCTTAAACCATTGTTTTATCCAAGATTTCCATATCCGTCTTCTCTGACATCACGATAACAGAGAAGTAATTGGAACTAAAAATTGTTTGTCCGCTAGAAGAAAACCAAGTTTCTCCCAATGTACAGTGTCGAAATTACACATAATATGTGGAGCAGCGCTCGGCAAATCTTTTAACCGCCCTTATTAGCAAGCACACTTCCTGCGCTCCATCGAAGAAGTGTATCTTGAATATAAATGTGAAATATTTTATTTTAATAAAGATCAAATAAAATACAAGCAGAATAGAGATTTGACCTGAATTTGTTTGAATTATTAATTTACAATTGTTATAATCTCCTTCTTGCATTTCGCTGAAATAACTATATCGTAAAGTTAGAGAGAAAAAAAAAAACAAGTTAAGCTGCGTATAAGAATAAATAAACAAAAGCGAGTGAACAAAATTACAATATTTGTAAGTGAAACAAACTTAACGGTAAATCTTGAAATATACACGGCTACGAGTTGTGGAACCTTACAATATAATAAACATAAAGGGTTTTTTTTTTTTCTTCTTTTTTTAAGAAGAAACTTGGACTCGTCGACCACAAGAGAGCTTCTCACTTAGAAACAATTAGAAATGAAAAAGGAAAGTTATTTAATAATACGATATCGGATATCGTTAATAGAAACACAATGGGAGGGATAATAAGTATAGAAGGGGAGAAGACAGGATATAACAAAGGAGCAGGAAGTAGCAAAAACCTAAGCAAATGGGAATCGAAAGAGCTGGGCACTCAAAAAACACGTGATCGGCGTCACAAACAACCGCATCATTCGAATGGAGAGGACTATATGGGGAGCAGTAGAAGGTCAATGAGAAGAGGCAGCAAGGAATGATTAAAACGCAAACGCATAATGAAGAGACAACAACAAAGCGAGGAAGTGAAGGAAATAGAAGGAACCACGGATCGAAAGGAAGACTTTAGATTGAACAGGCAAATGAAAGGAGTGTGACTATTAGGAGAAAGCGTAAATATCCGATAGTCTAAGATGGAAATTTTTACACAGCGGCAAGAGATTAGAAGATGGGATTTTTTTGAAGAAGAAGGAAGAAAAAGCAACAACTCGAGCCAAAGAATTAGAGATGCCAGAATGGGCGGGAATCCGCAGCAAGTCAATATGGATCCGGCGAGGAGAAGAAAGTGGGAAGGAAAACGATTAGACGAGATAAAAATAATGGAACTTAAAATAGCCATCAGCGCTCGGCCGTAAATATGGAACAGAAAGAAGGAAGAAAAAAAGATTCAGAGCTCGATTTAATCTCTTTAATATTTTTTTTATTTTAAAGTGTCCGCTGCCGCTTTACCTTAACCGAAGATTGACTTGACAGGTGTACTAGCGAACCTGCGCAATTTGCCTGTTGCGCTTCGATAATTAACTTTTTTGTTATACGTTTTCCATTCTGTACTTCCATCCATGGCAGAAGAGAAAATAGATGCTGATCGTTTAGGAGCAAGATTATTTTTAGCTGTTAATTGATTTCTATCGTAAAACCCAGTTTTCCTATAAATAGGTCGCGGTTTACATGTAGTTATGATGGATGTCTTTATTGGGTTCATTGGATGGAAGAGATGGGAAGATCATTGTTTGGATAATAACGTGAATCTGTTGCAAACTCTATTTCGAAGCTAGTCGTTTTTTGGTCGTATGTCTTATTGCCTGGTACACAACCTATATCGGTACAGCTAAATGTACGAATAGGTTGCGCCAACGCGCTATGTAGCGTACGGCACCTGAAGAAGAAGTCTTAGGAATTTCAAGTGAAGTGTCCTGAAAATTTAAGTTGTCAGAGGTTTCATTAATGTTACGTTGTTCCCTTCCTGTCGGGGCAGGGTGTACCCGTGGATTGATGGTGTCACCGCGAAACATAAAAAAAAAAAGAACCATTTGACTATATTGATCCCTTTCTTCACATCTAGCACATCCCGAACTACTCTTGCATTGATTCGATACATGACTGTTAACACCGTCTAGTTTTTCGGGCAAACGGTTCACAGCGTTACATTATTTGCCGAAAAAGCAAAAGCAAAATCAATTATAGTGTTATAATTCAACCACCCTTTCTAATTTCCATAACATCTTTTCACAGGCTAGATTTATTCAAAATTTCAGCAACTTCGAACGTTTAACCAAGCGAAATTGTTCATGATTATCAGTATTTAATTTTTCAATAAAAACTTTAAAATGTTTCGAGTTATTATTATCAGATGGGTTATACTTATTGATAAATCTGGATGCATAAATATTAAAGTTACCGTTATTACCTTTATTATTATTGTTAAATCCAATTGTTTTGGAAGTGGAACGTAATAGAGTTACTTCCAAATGACGAATGAATTTTTAAAATTGTTAAAGGAATATTTGAACGAATTTCAAGAAAACAAATTCTTCCTCTTTACACATATATATATATATATATATCGTATTTAACATATACACATCTTACCGATTGTAATGCAGAGGTTTTTTCAATATTTTTTTATACCTTTTGTAGAAATAAGACTGTACCCAAAATAGGACGATACGGTATGGGCCCGGTATTATTCCGATGATAAAAAATTTTGTGACAATTTTTTAGAAATCACATGTTTTTTCGTCGAATTAAACACTACATCCAGATTTACAAGTGAAATATGTTGCAGAAGAAATAAAGCTGGCAGCTAAAAATCACTGTTGCCGAAATTGAAATGAAAATGCTCTTGCAACGAATTTACTACAACTGCCAGCAAGTTGCAACAGGTTGAAAAGAAGAAACGTTATCGACCCCTACTAGTGTGACTATTCAATGAATAAATTCAGGACCGGCTGATGATCTTGAAATACACGATCCTATTAACATTAAAATCTAGTAAATGACAGTATATATCGTCAGTTCTAGAGATGTAAAGGAAAAAAAATTTGCGTTGTTTAGAAATTAAATGTTTCTTTTGTTATAGAAGTTGCGTTTTGAAAGTGACGACTTATGGAAGTTATAATAGAAACTCTTACACAAATGTAAATTAATTCTATCAATTCTAAATTGCTTTCTGATTACAATGAAAAAGTAAAACGTTATTATTTTGTAAAGACATGGTCAAATGATACTGGGTGTCCCTACAGCGGGATCTGACGAATCAACTTTTTGTATATGCACATATATATATATATATATATATATATATATATATACACATTTATAAACGTAATACGTAAATTGTGAATTGGTAGAAAATAGGCCAATATCGTACTCAAGGTCACGTTTTGCGTAAAAATCGACGCCTATTCGAGTGCTGACGACCGGGAGCTCTGGAAAGAACTGTTCCCACACTTTAGCTCAAAAAACGCCGAAACAAAAAGAACTAAAGGAAATTAATTACTAAAAACGAGAAACTAGAGCAACAGGAAGCGAGAATGGATAAAAGGGAACAAAAGGAATCGAATAATTTTCGCGAACTAAAAAATCGTACGAGCGGGAGTAGAAAAACGCAATATCGGACAGAAACTTTGTATTAGCAGCGAGGGGAAAAGAAAAAAAGTGTCAGCTACAGCCAAGAGCAACTAAAATTCGACAGCACTTATCCGCGAAATTGACATTAAATGACGCGCACAAAATGAAATAAATATTAAATAAAAATTGCTTACAAGTTGAAATAAAAGTAAAATAAACATTAAATAAAAATCATTTTTTATCTAAAAACATTTCGATAAATTTCGTTTCAGGCCCTATCATTAAATTTCTCCATATGGTATTCATTCTTAACTACATGTTGTGTCAGTGAAGATGTTCTAGCACTCACATTGCGCATAAACTTAATCATCCGTGTATTTTCGTGACAGTGATACGTTTTTTCACGTCAACTTATCTGTACGTAGACATCGGCCCTGGCTCGCCGGCTCATGAAACAAAGCCACTACCATCGTATGCTGTGCGTTACACTGGCACTCATATGCCTAAAGGACTGCGGTCCAACCCTTCAGAGTTTTAATTGCTTCAATTCGTAGAGTTTTAAAACCACCGCGGCTCACATACTGTTTTTTTTTTTTTAACTAAAAAAAAAATTAATGGAATTATTTTATATTTAACAATCTTTAACATGTTAACCATATTGATTTTTGGAATTTTCGTTTCAATCGAGACTGATAATATTTCGAGTTGTTGGTTCCTTTCTTAGAACAAAACCAGTACCAGTCATTTTTTTACACCTGCTTAAGCAGTGAATTGACAACACTGATGATTCGGTGCTAATCAAATTAATAAGTACAATCCCTAATCATATACTAGAGGAAAACAAAATTGGTGTGTAGAAAAAAGAGGTGCAAAAATGGTTGAAGGAATGGTGCAAAGATTGAAGATCCAAGTCTCGTCCTTTATCTCATTACTATTTGATGGTTCTTTTTTGTTTACGGTTTTGTCGGTGTTTGACACTTTGTCATGGTCCTTCCTGGATTTTAGGCTCTCACTGATCATGCTTTATTTCGATTATAAATATTAAGCTGTCTGCATATATTGGTATTCAGATGCGTATTACGCGGCATTTTTGTTTTATTGGCATACATATATATGCTATTACTTTAATATAAATAATGCTAAGTTTATTATTATTGTTAGTTTCGAAATAAGTTAAGTTAGTTTTAATTTGTTGTACTATATACCTATTATAATAAACGTTGATAAGAGTGTTGGGCACTCACACAACGGGCATATTTGCCCTGTAAAACCCACAATTTATTCTTCAAAAAAAAAAAAAAAAAAAAAAAAAAAATGTTTTTTGTTGCGAGGACTTTGAGATTTTCAGGCTCAGAATTTTAAGGGAAATTTACAATAAAAACTTACACGAATAAGAAGTTAACGAAAAGAAATTCAGGAAAGGCGAAAATGAAGGTACATCAGTTTTTTACATTACTCGTAGTTGTAGTGAACATGGAATTTCAGACGATCGAAAATCGGAATACAAAAACAAAAATTACCGAACAGAAAATACTACTCGATATTTAATCAAAACGAATATACTCCTATGTGGATTTAAATAACTTTGAACACGAAAACAACCAATCCAGGAAAAGAATGTTTTTCAAAGATAGCCTATTGATTAAGGGGGAAAAAAATATTATAAACAGGCATGTTCGTTTAGTAAGAAGTGCCCAGATTGACATTGCATTTCTCTTCCTCGATTCCGCGTTTAACCAATCGACTGCATCAGCGGAGAGTCGAAACAAATAAAAAAACCTGTATGCTGTATGATTTTCAGACGGGCCGATCGCAAAAATTATTATTAAAAGTTAGTCGTAATTAAACCGGCGTAATTTTCACAGTCTTATCACTGTTCGAAATACGCGCTACATATATCACAGTATTGTCGATTGTCGATAAAAGACCGGATCGAAACATTAGAAACCGTTTTGGTCAAAAAAAAAGTACTACATCGGTCAAGTCACGAAGGAAGCGATGAAAAGAGAAAAAAAGTGGTCCATTATCGTCGTCTCTTAGCACACAACAAAGACTGTCCCAAAGAGCTTAGCCTAGCAAAGATGATGCGGTACAGAGACGGTTTGTGACATCGTTATCGCTATTTTTCGAATAATTTTATATTCAAATTTTAAATCGTTGCAGTTTGCGCGCATACTATCTGTGATACAATATGGGAACGAACCGAGAAATTCTCGAGTTAAATCGTCGGAGCACACAGGCAGACAGACAGGTGGATTATTAGATTTTCCCTTAAGTTTCATCTCAATAGCCTAATGTAACGATTGCACTGTAAGTACGCAACTCGCAGACATTGCAGTTTTACATATTAGCGTTTATACGTAATGTCGATTGTTTTATCCTCCTCCATCATTTCCTGCCATCTTCTTCGGTTCGTCCTGATTTTCATCAGCTACATCTACGTCCGTCATCCGTTTAGATTGAGCAATGTATCGCATAAGACCTAGAGTTCTTTCAGTCACTTTCCGTCAATTTTTCGGAAAAAGTCTTTAGTTTGAGACGACTTGTAATCTCAGATAACGATTGTTTTCAGACACAGGACCTTTTTGTGTATTCGTTAATGTCGCTTTGGAATATCGTTTGCTGTTTCGCGTGCCACGGGCTTCGTAAACAGGATTACTTTTTTTTACCTGTACGGATATCGAGTATGTGTTGCCGGTTTTGTTAGCACACGAAAGTGTGTTCGGATGATGACTGAAATTCAGCCTTCGAAAACAGAGCAGCGGCAAAACCCTTTTGCAGCGGTCGGAGGAAAGCGTATATATCGCGTTCCTCAGGCTACAGACATTATTTCTCCGCGCTAGTTTAGTGTCGATGGAAAAAGACGCTCCACGGTTCATTCTTTGCCGAAGAACGGGGTCGCCTGAAATACATGACGTTTTCCAGGCAGACTTTTCGTAATTGATTCGTTTTAATTTTTGCAGCGATATTAAATTCGGTTGTTTACATTTGTCGTTGTTGGACGACGTGCAGATGGCGAAGGGCGGAGGTGTAGGTAAATGAAAATTCATGTTGACTGGTGTAAGTTGTCGACTAAAGTGCGGTGGTCGGTTGGAGGGTAACGCGCTCGAATCTGGCCTCACAAGACAAACAAACAGTAGCTCGTTCAGCGACGGTAATAATATTCCGCTACTGCAGCCGCGTAATTGGCTAGTTCTCGGATGTTCACCGATTTGAAAATAAAGCATCATCATTCCACATTCGGACTGCTTAATTACCTTGTTAGTGGGTCATCGTTCTAGCTCTCTTTTGAAAAACAAAACGATTAAATTTAAATTTTTGCCTCGTACAAATTTCGCCATTACCATCACGGCTCGACTAGGGAGCCGTTTTAATTATATCGGCAATCGCGAATTCAGCAAGAACGCATTCAAGGATATCTTTAATTAAAGAAATACACCGACACTTGGATACGATTCCTCGGAGAAATTTTTTAATGGCCTTCTTCTTTTTTCTTCTTCTGCTGTTTTTTTTTTTTTTTTTGCTGTTTCTTTTTCTGTTTTTGGTGAACTTGTCAACGAGGACATTAGCTCAAGAAATGGAGAAGAAGGAAAAACTAACGTTGTATTCTTAAACGTTTAAGGATAGAGGATTTTAAAAAATAATTCGAGGGCAGGAGAATAACAGTAGCAGAAGGAAATGAGAGAATGTAAAAAGCGCCGATAAAAGGGTAGCTTAGTTGAAAAGAGTAGAAGGACGATTGCTAGAAAAGTTGTACATTCGAACAAAATATGATATCAAGGTCATCGAGAATCGTAAGAAATAAATGTGAAAGGGAAACGCGAATGACAAAATAGAGTAGAGGCAGCAGATGACGAAGAAGACTATGATCAAAACGAAGGCGACAAATAGCCGAGTTTGTGCAACGTTTAAGAAAGAGCAAGTGTCTAGAAAAGCCTCGGACCGGAAGGAAGATTTGAATAGAGTATAATAAAAAGAGGCTAGAATTTAAAGATGAAGAAGAATAGGAGTTTAGCCGCTATTAGTAGTGAGAAACCGAAGAAAGAAGAACAATGTTATGAGCCTGAAATGTGCTCAAAAATCTGCTATTGGAAACCTTAATGCCCCCACTAATGTATTGCGCTCAATGCCTATATGACCAGAAGCGGAAAAATATCATAATGAGGAGAGAGATTATGAGAAGTACCATATATATATATATATATTCGTAAGAAGAAGATGTAGAAGAAGAAAGAAGGGGAGATGTGAGTGCTTGCAAAACACCTTTAAAAATCCGATATTATAAGCATTTTATGGAAAACTAGTGTGAGATGAGGAATCAAAAATAACAGCGCGTAGAAAAGCAATTGATTCTGCATAGAAAGTTGTAGGTAAAACGTTCGAAGTTTAAAAGACGGGGAATCTAATTGAAGACAAGACCAGCACCATTTTTGCGATTGTCGGTAAAGATGATATTAACTTGTGTATGAAAGAAGAAACATTAAGCGTTGGAAAATTCACTACATGTTGAAAGACAGATTATTTAGGGTGGTGAAGAAAAACATTTAATAGCATGTGAAGGAAACTTCTTGAAAAACTGAAAGAGAAATAAGGAAGTTCCGCAAAAGTCGACGTGCGAG
Organism: Icerya purchasi; assembly: GCA_039619475.1. Classification (NCBI taxonomy): domain Eukaryota; kingdom Metazoa; phylum Arthropoda; class Insecta; order Hemiptera; family Monophlebidae; genus Icerya; species Icerya purchasi. The sequence goes on along the minus strand of CM077115.1, from coordinate 476,417,589 downwards.
CTATTGCAAGGTGTGTAGCGTTTTTTAATGCGTATAGTTTTTAATTTTTCAAACGATAAAACAACAACGAAGAAATGTCAAAAGGGATCGCGAAGACGATTCTTCGATATAAACGATTCGTTGTTGCCTGCCGTAACGGACAGTCGAAGAATTTTAAACTTCGACAAAGTTAAATCTTGAAAATAGCCGACATTCAAGAACCGCTATAGAGCCCTCCCCCAATTAAGAGCAATATCGACATTTGCCTCTGCCAAAGTCAGTTATTTACTACCTGAAACTCGAGTGCTATAGGGAAGCGGTTAATAAAACTATTTCGGCTGATCGCGCGCTAAGGCAATGGACAAAAAATTAAATTGCCCGCAGACGGGTCTCGTCCGCGTGTATACATTGCAAAGCAGTTCTTTAGCGGCAGAATGTCCTCCTGCAGGTTATGAAATGAACCGGTAAACTTATCAGCAACTTCATCGGAGGACTTGGTCTTTGATATTACATGTCATCAGGGCCCACTCTCTCCGTAAGTATATGACGATTTTTCATTCCACTTAATCGAAATTATCTGTCAGAAAATTTTCGGTTACAAAACTATATGCTCTTTAAAAACAACTTTCGTTCAGTTTCGCTGTATGTATTTATGAGTGTCCGTAGCGGGCATAACTGAAGTTAAACCCGATTTTCTCTAATTTAAAATTCATGACGAATTCGAGTCCTTACGAAACCCGGAAATAATTAGAACACAAATTTTCTAAGATTGATAAATACCGTTAAAAAAACGGAGAATAAAGAGATTAATAAAATCCATGCATTACCTTAGATAACATCATTTTTAAAAAATATTCTTTCAGCAGTTATTCTGTATAATGATTAGTGCATTTTTTCCTTCTTTCTTAAGCTTGGTTTTTGATCAGTCTGCTTTTTATCTATTTATACTCTTCATATATATATATATATATATATATACATATATCTAATTCGTTGTCTTTTTTTTTAAATTTAAAATAAGTAGCAAGTATGCCCGTTGTGTGAGTGCCTAACACTCTTATTAATGTTTATTAAAATACAAAATTACAACTATTCTTGCTTATTCTATGAGTATACATCATAATATTAGTCGACTTAAGATTATATACGAACTGATCTAATTGCCTGTACTCGATTGAAATTGAAATTTGCGCGACTGTCAGCGGTAAGATTTTCTGAAAAATGGCAAAATCACTTTTAATAAGATTTCTCTCCTGTTTAGTAAGTATATTAACTGCGTAACTGATAAAGCCTATTTTCTTCACAGCCGATTTTTAATTCAAAAATCTCGCATCTTCAAACTCGTGTATACATAAAATCTATTGATAAATAAACAAGCATATTTCCGAATCAGCAGCACTATTAACAACGTTTTCAGAATATATAGTGTCAAAGATTAAGCGCACCCATCTGTGCCGGTACTATACATGATTTTCCTAAATTGTCTTATGTTAAAAATCTGACGCGTATTCACGAATTTAGATTTTTTTTTTTTTTCACGACTGTGAAATGAATATCGTGTAACAGAATCGGTGAATATATGAGGACTCCTGTAAGAAATATAAGCATAGCGGAATATAGTGCTCCACAGTAATGTTATTAACCGCTGTACTTGGAGAATATTCTCATTGTGTAATTTTATATCTGGCAGCCGTTTTATTTTTATTGTTCTACAGTATTCTTTCCCGAATTTCGTAATAATCGTTGGTATTAATTCTGATCGTGAGTTCAGTAGTCACTTTATTCTTATAAACCGTTTATTGGTTAACCGATTGATACGATTTAAGCACCACCGGTGAAAAGTGATGCTAGCACGTTTCTAGGAGTGACGTTAAAATAATTAAAACTCAAAAACAGGATCGTCTTCAGATTTAATTTTTGTTATATCTCGTCAACTGAACGGACACCTTCATTACGATAATGTTAATTAGATGTTTTAATTGTCTGATACGGAAATCTCTTCATTTCTGCCTTTGTTGCCAAAGTTGCTGACGCGGTGTCTTTTTTAAGAATCAAGTTGCGATTGGAAAATCGCTCTTCCACGGTAATCTAAAGAGTAAAATTTTTCTTGCTATTAGCGAGAAACTGCTAGATAGATATCTACAACTATTGTGGCCGGTTTAGAGCTAAATCACTGGAATCCTATCGAACATCGCTCAGTGGGTGTGTGTGTGTGTGAAAACTGAGGAACTTCTGGCATTATGATCGCATTTCTACTACACAGGTAATGCGTAAGTTTCTGAGCAGTCGAAAATTTTTCTCTATAAATAAGGACGATGGCTCGTTGGTATGAACAAGTCTCCGAAGCGCTCTAATAACGTAGTGATGGCATGCCAATGAAGACGAATTTAGGACATCGAAAGTAATATTAAACCCCAGGAATTTTTGTACAATGAGAGAGGGAGAGAGGGAGAGAGAAGCCAGTGAATTCCGGTCGAAGACATTGTTATTTTGAATATAATGTCCGATTTACGGTTCATTTTCTAGGTGGCATCGTCCCTCTAGCATAATGCGTGATTCAGATGACCTCATTACCGGACGACGGTTTGCGTGTTCTGCAGTGTTTTGTCGTCGTCCGCAGGCGTCTATAGCCGGCATCGAAAAACCTGTTGATTACAAAAAGTCGTATTGACAGCTGTTTCTTGAATAAAGGCAGGGACCAAGAATCAACTTGTTGCGTTTTTTATTTTTATTCTTGTCGCTTGTCTTTTTCTGTTCTGCAATATGTGGCGTCCAATTAGTAGACAGGGGAAAAGTCCATAGCAAAAGCAATTAACGCGGTTTTAGCATTCTTAGGGGAAAAGAAAAAAAAAAAGGAAAAAAGAAAAAGAGATATGTAAACTACAGCTCGTTTTAGGGAGTGTGCTGTCTAGCACGGATAGACACAGACGGCGGACAGATAGATATGGGTAGTGAGGACGGCGGCGGTGGTGGAGGAGGCGTGTTTTGTTGCCTCGATTTTCATTAGCACATCGATGTGCGCAAATACGATGTTTTCTGCTCGCGCCTTATCAGTATTATCATAATCATTATGCATCGCCAATCCCCCCTTTCACCAAAAAAAAAGGACGCATAGGTTCGCGTTGCGGAAGCTGCTGTTTTCTTTGCTGCTTCTGAAACCATCGCCTCTTCAGTACCGCACTAGTAGTCATCGTCGATAAAATATTCTAATTTTTATCATCGTCGTGCACCGTTGTTTCCACCTCCTTCGCGCTATATTAACTGACAACTCGTCTGCTTTTCTATGCGGATTTAGAAAATTTTTTGAAATCAGCAGGTCTTTTATCAGGGTAATTATTGGAAAGGCCGCTTTTGCAGCGTTGGAAAAACTGCATTCGTGAATTCGGATGAGCGACAGCTGCTCTATATCGTTTGAAATGTTACATGTACCACACTGCGTTTATTTTTTTCCGCCTTCCTTGTCGCAAACGCAGTTTCTTTTGTTTTATATTCATCAAAGCCAAACTCAAAGTTTTCATCTATGTAAAACCGAATCCTAACTAACGTGTTTTTGAATTTAAAAAGAATTTTTTCTCATCGATGTTTAGTAATTTAAAAAAACAACAACAAAAAAAAACAGATTTTGTTTATTTTTCTAGAAGTGGACGCGACTCTTAAGAGTTTTTGGTATTTCCTTTTTTTTTTTTTTTTTTCAACTATGAACATTAATCTAGCACGAGTGAAATTTTCAATGTGCGGTAGCGAAATATTCTACTCGAACAAAGTACCACTGCCTAACCATCTACGTCACGGTAGCTGGCTAGTATTTTTTTCATAGTGGTATACCGCTTCCTTGCAGACTGCAGATCGCCGTGTAAATAGAACAATGTTCCGAAGAGAAGAATACGGAACAGAGGCAGTCGCTTATGTTGTACGATGAAATGTCCGGATGATTGCACGCTGTTGTTCATGGGGAACGAGAAGTAATTATACGGGGAAACTTGTGGTTTACTGATGCAAAAGCAAATAACAGAATGAACTAAAACAGAATTATCGGATTTCAGATAATAATATAGAACGAACTGAAACAGAATTATGTCGTAATAATAAAAATGGATATAAGAAGGTTTTGCAATTGTAAACAAAAACCTCATTGTCACAAGTGCGTGGAAAATGGGGTAGAGTAAAGAAAATAAAGTGTATGCTTTGTAGAAGGATGTTGTTGACCATTTATCGTACTAAAAGTAAACTGAACCGGCTGGAATAAGAGTGTCGATCGAAATAAGCGGAGATGAAATTATTACTGATTTTTCTCGCGACTGGAAATATACTTTAAAAATAAGACAGCTTATTATTAATAAATAAACGTGAATAAAACGGTTGATCGTATTCCAAAATATTTCGATAATGTCGTAAAACTGGAATATTTCACGTTTTAACCGACTAGCCGTGTTTCAGTTTGCTTGCTATCAGTGAGGCGCCAACAGCGGATTAAACGGACAGAGCTTATCGCATTAAATTATCGTAGATAGCCATTTCATAGCTGAAAGCTTACAAGTGTACATATTGCTTGATAAAACTTTCCCTGAGCAAAAGCAAAACGTTCCCTATCGAGAAACAAATTCGAGCGTTCGCTAAACATATGGAGTTTGCAATTTGATGTCAGAGAAAGACTTCTATAACATTTTTTAAATTTCATTTTGAGTTAGCAGATACGAGGCAGAAGCTGTCGTGAACTGCCGCCCTGTGAGACGAATGGATATTAATGTATACGTATGACTTTAAAAATTTTTAATTATTTGAAAGACGATGGAAACAGGTTTTTTATACAACACTGATTCTTTGATCTTCTTCAACTTTTTTATCGATTCGGCGAATTTTTACATTTATGTACACACACACATACACGCATTATATATCATATATATGTGTTGTAATATGTATATTACAACATCGATTTAAATAGCTAAATAACTTAGTAAAACTTTTTTTTAACCCCTCTTTGGGCACGTCAGTTAAGGACCTACACCCAGAAACAACAAAAAAGAAAAGAGCCGTCAGTTAAATTTTAATATAAAGGAACTAATGGATGAAATAATGGATGGCGAGTGAAAGGAAAAAATATAAGATGGATAATAAATAAGGAGAGCTTGAGTTTCAGCAGACAAGAATGTAGAATACAACGTTCGACAGAACGGAATGGACATTCAAAAAAGATGTGGTTGGCGTTGCAAACCATCTCTTCGTTGAGATGGGGAGGACAATTTGAAGAGGAAACAAGGGAATCACGAAAACGAGAGGAAGAGAAAACAGAATGGCCAAAATGCAAGCGGATCTTAGAAATAACAACAGAACCGAGAAGTTAAAGTAACTCCAAGAACACCAGATATTAGAAGGAAGATTAGGTTGTACAGACAGATAAAAGGATTGATCGTTACGAAAGGAGTTATACATAGGAAATTCAGATTAGAGGATGGATATTTTTTTTAAAAAAAGGGACGGGAGGTAGCAGCAATCCGAGCTAAGAAATCCGCCGTCCCATTACCTTTAATGCGCTTGTGGCTAGGAACCCACAGCAAATCAGAACAGACGGAGTAGCAAGAAGAAAGAAAATGAGTAAGACAGCATATGCGAAGAATAATGAAGGGAAGAGTGATCAGGAAGAATGGAGCTGATCACTTGAAGAGCACTCATGGAGTTAGAAATAACCGAATAATCAGAAAACAGACGACTGGAGGGAGTGAAGATAACAGAGCGTAGGGTGGTCATTAATTCGTTTATAAAGGTAGAACAGAAAGAAGGAAGTCGAAATGATTCAGATAAGTTGAAATCCGGAAGGACAAAAGAAGCTCCGACACCATGAGGTCCCCTGGAGCCATCCGTGATGATGGTTACCTGAAGTGGAAATTGGGAATTGATAATGGTGTTGAATTCCTATTGAATTATTGCTCCAGGAAGAGATTTGGAAAGTGAAGGTAAAAAAGAATAAAATATAAGGAGAATATCGGCAAAGCTAAAGGAAAAAGAAGGGAGATTATTATCGGAGATTGTGTAAGACCAAAAGGAACCAAGGCGAAGAGAACTGAAAGCTAAAACAGAGATTTTCCTAGGCGTAAAACTCCAGTTCTTATAAATTGAAAGATAGGAATGAATAAGAGTACAGGACCTGAGTGTAAGACGTTTGATGAGGAAACGATAGCCTAAGTAAGATCTGCGAAGAGATAGAGGTGGTATGTTAGACTCTGCGAAAATTGCTGGAATTGAAGTAGACTTAAGAGCACCGAGACAAAGCCGAAGACATGAATTTTGGATAAAGATGGTATTTAGAGGCACCACCATAGATAGAAGAACAGTAATCAAATTTGGAACGGATAATGGCTTTATACAAGGAAATCAGAATGTAAGGATCACCACCCCATTTCGTTGAGGACAGAGCTTTCAGCAGGTTTAGCCTTTTGATAACGGCAGAGAAAAGATAATCAATATACGTTTAGAGAATGTTAGCCGACTATTGAGAAAGACTCCAAGATAGCAGAAACAGTTAACGTGAGGAAGAGATATATTGTTTACAGATAGATTAATCAAAGCAAGACTGTAAGGACGAAGTGAAAAAAGCAATAGACGAAGACGTAGAAGGGGAAATAGAAAGTTGAGGGTAAGAGGTGATCCAGTGCAGTAAGAGACGAATTAAGAGCCTCCTTAGCGGCTATAAAATCGGAGGGGGAAGAAAAAAGCGGGATATCATCGGCAAAAAACAAAGAGGAAGAATTTAAAGGGAGAGAGGCAACACTGACAGTATAGATGTTGAAGGGAGTAGGACTGAGGAAAGAACCTTAGGGAAGACTGCGAAAAAATTTTCTTTTATGGCAGACAGGTGGAAGGATAGAGCGATTCATCGTGAGATTAATAATAAGGGAAGAAAACTTAACTGGACGAAGTATACTGTTTTTGGATGAAGGATTTTGGAAATAAAACGACTAATACAATCAGGAGGGCCAATCCCAGGCCGAAAGCCAAGATGCTGGGTAAAACGTGATTATGTTCCAGCCACCAAACAAGGCGCCTGTTCAACAAACCTTCGAGTAATTTTATGATACAGGATGCTAAGGAAATTGGGCGTAAGGAAGAACTTTTTTTACGAATAAGAATGATGATAAAAAAGAGTTCCAGCAGGGAGGAGTTATACCGCTGGAAAGAAAGGCATTAAATAGATTGAGGAGGATATTAATGGATAATTTTGATAGGTTTTTAAGAACAAGATAAGGGGTATGACGTCGGGACCTGGAGAAGGGCTGGAAGATTTTGAAGGAGCAGATTTTAATTCATTAATGTTGAAGGCAGAGGTAAGGAAGTGAGAAGGAGAGTCTTGTAGAAAAGGAGCGGGATAAAATTGGTCAAGGTTAGGATCGTAAACGGGAGCAACGGAATCGATAAACGGTAATCATTAAGGATGATAAAATTATCGAAAAGACTGGAATTCTCGAGGATAATGCGCCATTGATATTTGTAAACCCCCGATAAGTAACTCTGATCACCACTACCCGATAAAAGTTATGGGTTGGAATTGAAGAAGGAAGAATGAGGAAAATGACGACGAAGATCATAATTAGGAGGAACGTAAATAGAAATCAAGTTAAGCAAGATTATAAGTGACAGAGATGTTTTTAGGACAGAGAAGAAAATTTAAAGAAACATCATGAACGAGAAAGGAAATGCTATATGTTCTAATAAAGGTAGCGGAATCCTCATATTCATTATCACGATTGCATCTGACCTGAAGCCTCCAACGGTAAAATTTGTACCTGACCGAAACAAATTTCAGAAATCAGAACAATATCAGTATTGCGGAGATAATAAACCCCGTAGTGAATGTCTCTATTGTTCCCTGAGACTACGAACATTTCATTGTGGAATACATTGAATGCAACGAGCGTGATGGAACGTTGAGATCATTACAGTAAGGAAAAGTGAAAATAATAAGAAAAAAAAACAGAAATAATATGACACGCTTAAAAATCAGTAAAATGTGTAGAGAGAACATGAAGTAAAATGAAAAGCAACAATATTAAAAGAAGTAAAAAAGCTAGGTAAGGCAATAGTGGGGGGAGGGGAACTGTAAAAATTGAAGAACGAAAAAAAATTAAGAAAGTAAAGAAAGAGAGAGGACCAGAGAAAAATCGATTGCCAGAATGAAAAAGATCCAGGAGAAGGTAAAATTAAATATACAGAGGTTTAGGCTCTGTTTATTCAATTGGCCTCCTTACACCGTTGCTTCTGCACAGTGTGTTATAGAAGAGGCCGTAACAATTATATAAATATTGGCAACCAACAACGTTACCAACAGTTCACAATTCGATCAAATACTTTCTGCGAGTCGATTCTTCGTATGGCACAATAAACCGCTTAACTTGAAACGGAGTTGATTTAAAGAACCAAATGCACGTTTCGCAAGTAGTAAAAAATCCTCGTGAAAAAATCTACCGAAGGAAGGATATGTTGAAAATAAACGCAAAACTAAAACGGTACAGAACGATTATATAATCAATGAGAGACGTACTAATTTTTTTGCAACTTATCCGAGAACAAATGAGCATCTAATACGTTACGTCGCGATTTTCAACTGATCTCTTTCATCATTGGATTAACCTGAAAATCGATTCGCCAATCGTGGGGAGTAATTAAAGTATAACAATTTACGACCTTAAATGCATGCGAAGCTTACGACGATCGCGGAGAGTGCGTATTTCTAAAATTTTACATTCTTTCAAAGCAAAACGAATATTTCGAATTATCTGATTATTCGATTTTTTTTTTTTTTTTTTTTTAGGATCAGTCGGAATTATTGATGAGATTCTTCCAAAAAGAGAGCTGGATTCTATTTGTATTTTGCTCACATTGGCTGTTAATAATTCGGTTTCACGAATGAGAATTGATCGATTCCGTTGAAAAAAGTAAGTAAATGGGAAATAATTTTAAAAATTTTATTTTCTCTCGTTAATATTCCTATTTGTGTATATGCGTCTCGTTCGATCCTCCGGTCGAAGCAACGAGAATATAAATCTTCGAAACCAGTCGTTTTATTTCATTTTTTTGACAAAGTAATAACTCATATCCTTGATTCACGGCGAACTGAGGACGAACAGAAGGTAATTATTTGAATTTTTTTTTTTCACTTTTAAGAGGTCGAATTAATGAAATTTTAACGTTCTAACATACGTTTTTTCGTGTTTATTTTTTTCGAGAGGCTTTTTTTTTTTTTTCTTTCTTTTCCTATACATAAAGAGTCTTAATTTCGCGTTTATAAAAAGTCGCTTTTCGACTTAGCGAAACAATAAGCGATTTTTAATGTTTTTGACCTTTCCTGTATATGTTGCATTTGTAAACGATCGATTTTTTTTGTTTTTTCAAAGTAATTTGTTTAAATTTATGTACCGGTGTAAAAAAAAAAAAAAAAAAAGAAAAAAAAGACACGCAAATTATCCGAACTCAGGAATGTACAAGAAGTGGACAGACCTTGAAAATTTCCTTTATAGGAAAAATCAGTTGGGACAATAATAAAGTGTCCCCGTAGGGTAATTAACATCTAGAGTTACATGCGGGCGCTTTGTCCGAACTTTCTTAAATGGTTTTTTACTGACGTGGCATAGGAATACCGAAAAAATGGATATTTACTTCCGAGTGAATATAAAAATTTTTCTACTTTTCACATATTTAGTGAAGTACGAAAATTATCTTCTGTACGACAAAAACATCTGCAGGTATTTTTTTTTAATAAGAGTGTAACGAGCATAAATATAAAAAATAAATAAAAAAAAATCTCACCGGAATTTTACGCTTATATGTAGTATGAGAGTTAATATGAGCGAAAATTTTTCCCCGGATGCACACACGTTTACTCATACTATACGGCAAAAGAAATCCGTTTTTTATAAATTTTACACCTGTATAAATGTGTATACTAAGTGAATCGTTTGTACCTCCGTGCACCTATCAAAATTATTGAGGGTAATTTTGTCGTAGCTTTATAGTACGAATCGACAAATTAGTAGTGGTCAAATGTAAAAATTCTTGTATATCGTTGATAATTCGAGTGGTGATACACCTACATCTAGTGCACTACTCAGGCGTTCAAAGTAATAACGTAAAAACGTGAATTTATTAATTAATATAGTATATATTAAAAGAGGCATGCTTCTGTTGTGTCTTCTCAGTGTGCCTGCTGTACTTATGGTTTGATTCGTTAGAACTATATTACTAACTGAATTTATTTATCAATTTATTAATTTATAAATTTATAAATTTACAAATTAGTTTATAGTGTTTTAGTTTTTGAGTAATCTAGACTAACATAATTATGGACTGCATTGCAATCGACTATAATCAGTTTTATTTATAAACAAATTAAGTTTGTACTTTTTTCTAATATTATCAAAGGTGGAATTACTGAGTATCATTTAAACTTTTTCCCAGCCAGAGTCATATATACACGGATAGCGGTGCCAAAGCAAACCCCCTTCATGCGCCTACCAGATAGAGGGAGAGGTTCATGCAGTTGGCTCCACAACTTTTATTCAGTGCTAAATGGGGAACTGTATGGAGTTTTCTTCTGCTTCAAAGAGAATATTTGCAATCTTACCCGCCAGTACCGAAATGCATTTCTGATTACCAATTCTTCCGAGATTCATCGAAAACTTCAATCACGCTGTCCCGAGAAATAAAGCGTATTATTTACCTCTTTTCCCGGACTGGTACACAAGTAGCGTTTCTGCGGGTCTCGGGTCATGTTGACGTGTCCGGGAACGAACGCGTGAATGTAACCGCTAATGCAGCAACATATAGCCCGATATCCGAAGAGGCCCCTCTTCCTCAACTAGACTCATTCTTTTTCCAAGAAAACATAGAGCAGAACTATGGGAAACCATGTGGGGTTAGCTTAAAAATATAGCGGCTGAGATTGATCAGAGTACGAAGCCATGGTAGCCACCGATACCCATGTCCTGTAGAGAATTTGCAGCACTTACCAGACTCCGCAAAGGCGCACATCGATATCCCATAACTATTTGCCGGAAAGAACCGCCTGTCTCTTATGTAATTCTCCCGCCATGTCAACTGCTGAATACATCCTGGTGGATTTATGCTAAATATACGGCAGACGAATCGTATTCGTAATACATGAATACGCAAACACACAGGACTAGACGATGCATTGGAACAGATGGCCAAAATAAAATGGAGTTGGGCTGGTTAGCTGGAAGAAACGATAATAAATGGTCGAAGCGTGTCTTGCAATGGTGGCCAATAGGCAAAAAAAGAAAACTAAGGAAGACCAATGACGCGCGTTTGCAGGATGATATAGTAAAGGTAGCCGGAAAGAGGAATGCACAGAACAGAAGTGGATGGAAGACGTTGGGGAAAGCCTTCATCCAGGGACAAAGGTATATCGTGATCGTGTGTGACACTGTCCTCGTGTGGGCATCCGGACATAAACCGAATTATCGACTGTTGCGTTGAAACAAATACCTACCACATTATATTCTACGCTGTATGAGAGCGGCTAAGTTATTCTAAATTGCACTCGTCCATGTGCTTTAATAATGTCGGCAATTATACACTAGTCCGTATACTTCACATATCCCGAAACAGGTGTTAAAAAAAAAAATAAGTAAAACGTTCACATTTTATTTCCAAATACATTCTATTCAATATTTTTCTCATTTATTTACAAGCAGCCGCATTTTGACTAAATCGGTGAATTAATGCACATACATATAAATATTTTATATATACATATATATATATATATATATATATATTTTGCCCATTACTGATTCTAACTCTCTACTAAGGTGGAATTAATTTGTATGACGTAAACAAGATGAATTTTAACGATAATTATTTTATGTAAATATGAAAAAAGTAGAACAAAAAGGTTTAGATAAATAACTATTTGACTCCGACTGGATTTTCACTGCTTAGCTGGAAGTTGACTTCGGCTCCAGAATCGTTTCTGCTTTTGTTTCTCTTGAAACCGCCTATCTTTTCTTCCTTTACTTGTTTCACTTATTTCGATAAATTTAAGAGATTTTATTTTAAACTAGCAGTGTAGAAAGAAAAAAACTGTACGACGTTTATAACTAAGTTTAAAATTAAAGGCGTTTTTCGTGATACGGAGCATTGTCTTTTTACTTTAATTATTCGAAAAACCCGGTTTCGACCACACCACCACTCTGAAATCATAACACTAAGGTGAACGGATAAAACAGTAAGGTATCGTAATTTCCCGCATAGGTCAGTATCCTTATCTAGTGTACCGTACGGTGGCACTCGGACAGCGTGCATATCCCCGTGAACAAAGAAAACCGCAACGTATATAGAGAGCACACTGTTGGCGGATTACATTGTTGAAGTAGAATAAAAAATTCAGGTTTATGAAATATTCCATAATTATGATCATATGGACTCAACCTTAAATGGGTTTTTTTCTTCTTTTTATGGGTACGCCAACGAGGAGCAACAGCCCAATCAGCCAAGGAATCTAAGTAATAGCTCAAAAGGAGAATTATCAAATTTTAATCGGGTGCGAGATTGAATGAATGAAAGAAACTAGAATAGGAACAACTGACAAGGAAGGAAATGAGAGAACATAAGAGTGTCATTATATGGAGTAGGAAGATCAAGATCCAAAAGTTGAGATTAGAAAAGAGAACGTTCTAAAGAAAGGATGGCCATCTACCATTGTATATTTCATATCAGCGAAACTTATCAGTCCGGTAAATTTTTAATTAGGACCGATTCCTTAAGTTCCCTAGTTTCTTTCCAAAACACTTCTAAAAACAATCCTCTTATTCAGAAAATACTCAACTTATACAACACTCTTATTCCGATCACAAATAAAAATCAGCTTCATGTATATCCCGAGTCACATTGGCATCTCCGGTAACGAAAATGTTGTGATAATCTTGCAAAAACCGCACACCGTTCTTCTCCGCTCCTTCCCTTTATACCACAAGACCTCCAGTCATATATACATGTGTACAAACTCAAAACAAATGGCAATTAGAATGGTCCCAACAACACACTAACAAACTTCATACTTTCAAAAAATCAATTGTCAACACTTATCAAGCCTTAATAGGACCGACGAAATTATTATTACTAGAATTCGTATTGGTCGCACCAAAATTACCCACGGTCACCTATATCAAGGAATTCGACAAAATCCCACCTGTACCTACTGCTCCTCAGATATCATGACAATAAAACACCTTTTTTTCTCCTGTCCTTCCTTCTCTGCCCAACGATTACAACATAAAATAACCCCTCAGTCAATATCTGATGACCCAGAACAACTAAATTCATTGATCACCTTTTTCAAAAAAACCCACCTTTACTCCCTAATCTAAAACCTATCAGATGGGCGCAATAATTCTGGCAATTAAAAGCGTCCTAAAAAAAAAAAAAAAAAAAGGTGAAGAACATTCGAAGAAGACGTGATTGATATCACACAGAAAAAAGGAATCGTCTGGGTGAAGAGGGCACCGTGGAGAAGAGACGAGGGAAAAACGAAAAAATGACGAAGGGAGAAAGGTATGACCGAAACGAAGACGACATATAGCGGTGATGATCAGGGTTCGTAAGGAAAAGTTGTAACTCGAGGGACTCTATATATCTTCAGTCATCGTTCCATCAGAATCTTGATTTTATTAAAGAGGTTTATTTGTTTGCCATGTGGAAAATCCATTTTAGTTTCGATTTAGATAAAAGTGCGCTTATTACGGATGGATCAAAGTTCACATATTAGGTCAACATGTTTTAACTTAGTTTAAAAAAAAATGCTTTCGATTTTAAAACAGCGACGGACGTAGTAGACTAGTAGTGTAATGTAAAGGAGATTCCGGCAATGTGCACGAACATTTTTTATACGGAATTTAATGAAATGTTCGATTTTCCGGCTTGTTGTTTTGGTGATGGTCTTTTAAATTTTGTCGATTTTGTGGAAATATGGTCTGTCCGATTTTCTTTTCGTTTCTTCGCAAGTGTGTTTACCACCAGAGTAAGCTCTATTTACTTCGATACGGAGAGGTTCATCGGTCGCCGTAGTCTTATAGAGATGGCCGATTATTACTAGAGGAAGCAAAGTGGCAAAGTGGCGAAGCGGCGAAGTGGCAAGGGGGGGCACGATGCTTTTAATGAAAGTGTACTCTACTCGTACAGCGTTTCTGTACAGTTTCTACGCTTGGCCGACACTGTTTATCGGCCGCTCGTAAAAATAATTAATTAGCGTTCACCGAGATGTAGGCATGTTTTTATCACTGTAGCGCGCAATCATTTTACGATGACTGTAAAATGGCACAGTGCGTAACGATGCCGGCTGTATCGCGGCCGTCAATTGTTCCTTATTATTATTTCTAGGCGCGAACGACACGGCGATGTGAAGGGTTAAGAGATATTATGTGAATTTGATGGACACTCTAGTCGCGGTCGCTTTGCAGTTCGCGTTTTTTCGATGATTCTCTCCCCACGCCCGGCGAGGGGGGGGGGGGCATTACGGTTTTTAGACGCACATCTTACAATCTCAATACTCGTTGATAATAATAATGCCGTAGTAGACCGCGCGATAACAGTTTGGCTAAATGCCATCTGACGCACACACACACTGGCACCGGTCGTCTACAGACGCGCGTCCGAAGCGAAGAAAAATACGCGAACGCAAAAGCCTTCTCTCTTTTAGCGTTCGTTATTTATTATTGTTTTTTTATTAATCTGACACTAGGAAAGTCAGTTCGCCGCGCTGCGTCCATCCGCCCGTCGACTCCATTAATTAAATTATAATTTTTGTCGTTTTTAGCGTGTTCGCCGTATGTTGGCGAAAGTGTTGTGCTTTTATATGACCTCTTTTTAATTATTATTATCGCTGTTAATTATTACGGAAAAGAATTATCGCATGGCGGAAGAAAAAGACCAAGCGCACACGAAGAAGAAGAAGAAGAAGAAGAAGAAGAAATGTACACAATTTGAAAGAAGAGGCTGAAGGAATCATCGGTCTGTCGCTGCAGAAGAAGCTTTGTGGCTTCGGATGCAGCATGAGAACGGCCGGAGGGGGGAACTCGCATTTAAATGTATAATCGAGGAAGGATAATACGCGACAAGTTAGAGTCGCAGCGGGGGTCAATGATAATATGTAATTTAGGTGATAACAAGCAAAGAGGTTATCCGGAGCGGGGGCCCATTACGGCCTCTGTGCAATGTAAGGAGTAAGTAGATTTGGTCTGAGTGCGTGCGTGCGCGCGTCGTCGCGCTCTTTCGCCGTGTACTTTTTTCATTGCTGTCGCCAGCCTGATGCAGAGAAAACGTTCACAATTCTGGCTGCTGTACGCGTATACATTTTCTTGGTTTTTTCCTCTCTTTGTTCCAAGGCTTGTTTACCAATATCACATATTGTTCTCGGCAAATATATTTTGCGCGTTTGTGTAGCCTCCGCGACCGCCCCCTCCCCCTTCGGCCATTGCATTCACAGTTAATGGCTTTTGTATGCAGCTCGTATTTCTTTCGACCCGTCTATGTGTGTGTACGTGTGTGTATTATACTGCTCCTCCGACTACTACAATAACATCTTGTTACGTATATGTCCGCAAACGGTAATGTCTCTTTCACGATACACGCATTGTGTGTGCCATTGGACGGATTAAGCTCGCTAATAATTCGCCTCCCTGTGAAAATATTTACCGAAGCATTTCTCGCTTTGCTTATGCCACTACTGCTCAGTGCTCCGCGCACCATCTTACAACTCTAATCCTTGTTCTATCATCGCTGCGATCGCGATTTCGCTTTTACATTTTATAATCACTTTCCCCTCCTCTCTTCCTTCGCTTTATCATCGTTTTTTTCTTCTCTTCAGGTTCGATTGGTTTCTTTTACGCGTACGTCGAATTTCGTTGTTTCTTCATTCCCCTCCACTATTCCTTTCGTAGTTTCTTTCTTCCGTGCTTGGTGATCTTCGGGTTAGTGTGTGTTGTACATCGTTTGCCCTTTTGATCCTCGAACTTTTTTTCAGTTTTCAGACCTTCGCGTACTTTGTATCTTGTTGAATATATGTATATATATATATATATATATAGTATACGGTTTCCGTTTTTCTTATTATCCCTATAAAAACGTCAAAATGTACACAGAAGCTTGTTATTGTTCGTACACATCAGCTGAATGTGACTTTTTCGGGTCATCGTGCTGTGTTTTATTTACATTCATGAACACACATTTTCTTAAACAGCTTCGAAATTTTGTACCGGCTATACAGGTGGTCAAAAATATCAAAAAAAAAAAGTAAATATATATATTTATTTAAAGTGGGCTCGTGTCAACAAGTTTTTTTTTTTTTTTTTTTTTTTTTCGTGTCAACAAGTAAAAATATCGGACAGGTTAAAAAGAAGTCAGGATTTAAAAAAAAAAAAAAAATTGAAAAAAGCCGAGAAACTTTAAAACCGGTAAAAACGTAGAAAAAAGATGATTAAACAAAATTAAACACCAGAGTCTAATTTTTTTCGTACGGGGAATTGTAACGTGAATATGTTTTTAGGATGATGCGTAAAGTGTGTACTATTTGGTTTTTCCAAGAAAAAAAAAACAACAAAAAAACATGAATCTGTTGATCGTGAGTCGAATAAAATATTTTATGAATAAGGGTATAATAACACTTTAAGAGACGTATTCGTGTCGATTAAAAAAGTTTTGAAACAGTAAAATACGTCGGAGTAAAAAAAAAAACAAAAAAACAAACGACAGTATGTTTAAAAAAAAGTTTTAAAAAAAAATCGAAAAAAATACTGACATTTTATCAAAACGTTAGAAAAGATGAAACTTCAAAATAGGTCGCGAAACATAAAAATAACTTAGAACATTAAAAAAAACAAAAAAAAAACGGTAAAGTTAATAGGTTCTTTTATTTAGAGTACCACTCAGTATATCGTTGAGATTGTATCGTTAAAGATGGGGGGAACAAACTATTGAAAATCCGCTACAATATGGAATATTTTTAAAAACGAGTAAAACATGTAAACACATATGTATGTCAGTGTTGCATGCTAACTTTAAAAAAAAAGTACACATGTATTTTAATCAGTTGAAGGCTGTATTTATAGTTTATTTTAGTAAGAATATTGATGAAAACAAACACACTTTCAAAAATATTCTGCAATGTAACATTTTGGTTAGAAAAAAAAAAAAAAAAAAGGGAAACACATAAACTTGTACAATTCGTAAGAATTCGAGGAATATGTTAGAATTACAATTTAGGACTGGATTGCAAATCACCGAAGCAACTAATACTCTACTACTCATCGTCAGTTATTTAAGCAAATGACCACGATTGTAGTTGCTTGGAAATTGACTTGCACCGATGATGCGTCATGTGATATATACGCGATTTAGTAGGGGGGAGGCTCTTATTACTTTTTGAAGTGTTTCTATTCTCGTATAAAACCAAAATACTCGTTCCGTTAAAATGCTGCACATAGCGCAAGAAATGTACGCGAGTTATTTATTAAACTAACTTTTTTGGAAATGCTCGCCGTCTCATTATTAAAAGAAAGGTATTCGTTAAATCGGCAGGGGTTCGTTTATTCCTTAATTTATTCGGATATTTAATTTTTACTACTTTAATACTACTGTATTTTTTCTTTTTTCATATTTAAATTTATAACGCATGAGTCGTACGTAACTGCCAAGGTCATTAGAGCGCGTACACACATAGAAATTATAATTATTTTTTATTAGGTTATTACCTTTCCTGAAAGATACCATTAATTTTACTTGCTCCGTACAATTAGATAGTATAAGTTCTAGTCCCCGGAATGATAAGCTATTTTACATGTAACCTTTTAACTCTTTTTACCTTTCTGTTTTTTTTTAATTTTTCGTGTTTTTTTTTGTTTTTTTTTTGTGATTTTTTATTTAATTTATATTATATTATAAAGTGTTACATGGAGACAAAATGAAATCAAAATTACAAAAAAAAAAAAGCAAGATAAAAATAAAATAACAATCGGCTAGATTTTTACAGTAAACAAAAAATTTCACACGGGGAAAGAGAGAAAATGTGCATGTGTACAAAGTTCTGGCGCCGGTTGTAACGCTGCTAGAGATGATGGTTTATTCCCCATCAGGGATGCTGCCGCCACGGCCGCCTCTTTATTTCCGTGGACGAAAAGAGTTAATTATTTATTATTAATTTAAAAAATAACGATTATTCAAATATTTTTTATGCGCTGTATTAAAAACTAGACACCTACACCGATCTTTCGCTACCACCGATCGACCGCTGAAAAACACAATACTAAATACGTACGAAAAAACCAACGGTGCAGTTATTATATAAAAGGGGATTGTTTAAATTATAATAATAACAAACTTTAATAACAAACAAATATAATAAGGGGGTAAAAATAATTTATAACAATAAATTAAATAAATACCCCCCTTATTTTTAGGAACATTTTCGGGTATAACCCATCATCAGCTAAAGTGTGTTTTAAGTTTAGATTAAGTTAGTTTTAGCTGATTATCATACCCGAAAACGTTCCTAAAAATAAGGGGTATTTATCTAATTTATTGCTATAAATTATTTTTAACCCCTTATTATATTGTTTGTTATTAAAGTTTGTTTTTATTATAGAGTTTAACAAACAGGCATGTGTATTCACCTACATTATTTAAATTAAATATAAAATTGTACGTGTCACACTGTTGTCGGCGTGATCGCCGGACGGTTTTCCGGCGATCGGAGCTGCGGCGATTGAATAACATTTGGAGCCGAAATCTTCGTTAATAAATTTTTTTTTACTGATCATTATTAATTCGGCTCTTATGTTTATGTTCAACGGTCTTTTCTATATCGAACTGATTTTACGACTTGACTACCCGGACGACTATGCCACGATGAGTGAAAAATTAAAACAATACTCGAGAAAACAGCGACTGCTTAAAAATGGACAAAATTACTTTAACTAAAGCATTGACTGACTCGAAAAAAATAAATCTGCGACATCTTTTGGAATTTTTTCCCCTCCTTTCCGATGACCGCTGGAGTTGACCGAATTATAGGTACACGCTTGTTCTTGCGGTGCTCGAGAATTGGCTAAACAGGATCTCACACACGCGCACATTTTCTCTCGCACCACGTTTTCTGAAAGTTTTATGGTTTTTTTTAAATTTTTTACATTTTTTTACAATTTTTTAAAATTTATCTTTATTTATTTTGACATTACATTTGCAATGTACACATTACACGGTTAACGGTATCATCGCGCATTGAGAATTTTTGAAAATGGTTTCATCCGACTGTTGCTGCAATGAAACTGTCGAAGGTTTTGGTCGGCAAAGGTAGACCGTTTTGAATTTTTACCGCTTTTCTTCTGGTCACAAAAATATAATTTACAATTAGTAAAATGTTTATGAATTTAAATTCAACAAGTCCGTGTATATAAAAACTAAAGTTTTTTTTTTTTTTATTTTTTTTTATTTTTAAATTTCAGAATAATTTTTAACAAAGTACTAAATTTTAATGCACACACATTACGATTAAATTAAAGGAATACGTAAATCAGTTTTTCCGGCCCTCATCGCTTGATCGATCAATATGGGGGAGTCACCGGTTGTGGAGAAACTCTCTTTTTTTTTTTTTCTTGTGAAAGCAACATCCTGTACCGTGTTTAACTGCTGTGGCTATTACAGTACGAAGATGCGCAGTTTGTTTTTATAGATATCTGCTTATTCCGCTAGATCTGATAAACTGTGTTATAGATAAAATTGCATCGGGGGAATTCTCAAGAATGTTGGTGACTGTTTTGTTATTAATTGAAGGGTGCCGGTGAGGTGATAATGCTGGACAGTCGCATAGTATGTGAGGAGTTGAGGGAGCAACGTCTTGGCCACAGAAAGGACAATTCATAGGAGAGGGGGTTCTTTGCAAAATAAAATTATGCGACATGGCCGTATGGCCTATGCGCAAGCGGCTAAGTGCACAGAACTCTCTGCGGGAAATGCTTTTTTCTGGCCACCATGGTTCCGTTGAGGGTTTAATTAACCTCGAGAAAGTCTGACACGAGGACCAATGGGCTTTCCATAAGGACGTGAGATTATTGAAGATTATGTTCGAGAGATAAGGTGGAGGTGGGCTGTTACTAGGCGAGGGGCAATATATTTCTGCTCGGGCGGATGTATCGACGCGCTTATTTCCAGGAATCCCTGCATGGCTGGGCGCCCACAGAAAGGATACGGAGCACTGTCTCTTAATAAGTTCGTATAATACCTGCTGGGTTCGAATTGCTACAGGATGTTTGGTGAGGGGATTAGAAATTGTCAATCTCTTAGTTGTTTAAAAGTTTCATATATTTCGTAAATACGTTGTTAAAATATCGTTTTCGAAATTCATTTTTCAATGTAAATTATCATTATCGATTCGAATAATTCCGACTCTTTCGTCTATCGGAATTTACGCGATCGGGAAACCGAAAAGCCAGCAGTCACTGCGGGGATCACCGTCGACGACAGTGATACGTAGAATTCAACGTTATTCTCATTAATCATTGTATAATTTAAATTTTTGCACCTATTTACCCCGATGGTGTCTTTTCAGCGGTCGGTCAATAAAGAAAAAATTGGTTCTAGGAAACTTTCTGTAACATAAAATTTCTAATCGCTTCTCCGTGAGATTAATAAGAATAAAACTAATAACAATAATATTAATAATAATAACAATTAAAAGTCTAATTAAAAGAGGTATGAAAAAAAAAAAAAAAAAAAAAATGAATAAAGAAAATAAAAGATATACCTGGTGAGAAAAAAATTCGACATCTACGGTAGATTCGGGATTGTGACGACATCTCGGAACCACAGAAGTACGATGCGTGATTTTTAATAAACGTGAACATTTTTAGGCGCTAATAGTTTTGTTTTCCGAAGATAATTAATGCGCATTTCAAAAAAAATTTCGATACAATTTCATTCGAAAAAAAGGTGAGAATGTTTTTGAATTAATTTTTATCGTAATTTAAATATTCCGAAAATTCGCAATCACGTTTACACTGAACATGATTCTTTTTCGGGTTCGACAGTGAACGGTTAGTCGAGAATGCTATAATTTCATCGTGGTCAATAGTCTGGGACGCGGTGAGTCCAAGAAGGGGCAATAGTAAATATGCCTGTTAGCTTTGTTGAGATCTGCCACTGTTCGTCGAACACTGAATAGTTCCGAAGTTAAATCGAAATGATAAACTACACTATTCTATGCAAGTACATCAGTAGCGCCGTCCTCCTCGTTCAATCAGGAGGAATAACTTTTAAAGCGGATTATCTGAAAATTCGATAAATTATAACTAATTAATACGACTAATTTTTTCAGCTACCTAGACACGCGGGAGCGTGTCAAGCCAAGTTCAAGCCGAGAAAATGGCGACCACGTAGCAGCCATGTGTATATTTACACGAATCATTCGGAGTCACTTTTAACCCCCTAATAACTTCATATTTAATTAAACACATGAAATTTAGCTTATTTATTCAAAAACCCCTTAGATTAACTAGAACTCGAAATTTCTCATAAATACAACTTAAACTGTTATTGAGATACTAACGTCCAAAAATCGTCCTTTTTTGTCACTGACTGACACATTGTAGATCAAAAACATAACCCATTTCCAGGTGACCTAGAAAGTTGAATTTATTAACAGTTAGCGCACTTTACCATTTCGAGCCACTTTTAACTCCTTAATAACTCAAAGTCTAGTTAATATAAATACATAAATACTTCGAATTAATAATAAGAAAAGAGAGTAAAAAAAAGCGGTGGGAAAAGGAAATCCCAGTCGAGATAACTAAAATAAAGGAGGAAATTCATACAATGTCAAAGAACCATGTAAGAAAAAATGTCGTATTTTTGAGGAATAAACGATTTGAATTTGAATTTGAATGAATAATAATAATAATTTCTTTACAAAAAGTAATGATACCTCGTCAAAAACATTGATTTTAAAAATGGGAGCCAAGTTCAACATTAAGAATATGCGTGGTTGTCGACTTCACTGATAAAAGAATTAAGATCTAAATGGGTGCCAAGTTCTGTAGATAATCCTGAAATTTATTTATAAGAACATACAACATTCTAAAATAAATTTTAAAAAAACGTTTTCTTGTTTTTTTCATAGACAACAATGTGTTTGCTATTTAAAAATATATATAATATCTTAAATTTGAACAGTGTCGAATTATTTACACAAAGCACGAGTAATTTAGGATAAATGAAAGCTCACGATTTCACTTGGCTAGTTTTTACCAGCAAACCAGATATGTTGACAATATAAAAACAGTAACTTGCGTATATCATAAAGAAGATAAGTTGATTAGCCAAATATAAGATAAACGTGTATGTGAAAAAAGTCAAATCGTGAGCTTTCATTTATCCTAAATTATCTGTGCTTTGTGTAAATAATTCGACACTGTTCAAATTTAAGATATTATATATATTTTTAAATAGCAAACACATTGTTGTCTATGAAAAAAACAAGAAAACGTTTTTTTAAAATTTATTTTAGAATGTTGTATGTTCTTATAAATAAATTTCAGGATTATCTACAGAACTTGGCACCCATTTAGATCTCAATTCTTTTGTCAGTGAAGTCGACAACCACGCATATTCTTAATGTTGAACTTGGCTCCCATTTTTAAAATCAATGTTTTTGACGGGATTATATTTACTCGATGATACACTAAAAAGTTTTTAACACTTTACGTTAAAAAAAAAAAAAAGAAAAGAAAAACGCTCCACACATCGAACATTATTTTAAAATAGTTTTAGTTGTGATTTTTGCTTTTTTTCCTTGTTATTAAAACTACTACTCGTCCAAATCAGTTTTCATCGCACGCATATTAGAACTACTATATTGCGCACTGATATATTAATTACAACGTAATTCTTAGGCTCCCCCCCCCCTCCATTAGAAAAAAATGTCCCAATTTTATGTAACGAAATATGTAACGAAAAATGTAACGAAAAAATGTCTAAATTTTATATAATGAAAATTAAATGTTAGGATAGGATTTTTGTGGTTATGTTATTTTCTTTTTGTGTTGAAGGCCAGTAAGAATTACGTTGTAAATTTTGATCATTTTATACAAAGTATAGAAGAGAAAGAGACGGAAATGAAAGCAAGAGGGGTCAAGGAGCACAGCCCATTGCGAGGCCAAAATGACCGAGTTAATATTTATATATATATATATATATATATTAATTACAAAGTAAATTCTTAGGCCGGCCCCTATTAGAAAAAATGTCCCAATTTTATGTAACGTTTGTAATATTTTAATTTTTACCAACTTCCAAAAAGTTATATGTTTGTTCGCGTATAACTTATATTTGTAAGACCGATTTTACTGGTTCTTTGTCCATTAGAAAGAGTATCATTTAACTTAGGTACCCCATGTGAGTAATGATGAAAATCGGTAAACATAAATTGAGTATTCGTCAAGAAACGTGAAAAAATGTGGTCCCTTTGGATAATTTTTTTTCTTCATATTTTTCATTAGTATAACAGAGGCGATTGACTTAAAATATTATCAGTTTGCTAAAGTACTATGGAAATGTGTAACTTTTGAGCAGTTAAAAATAAAGAAATCGATTTTTTTTTGTTTAAGCATAATAAAATATGTAGAATAGTGTGACAAAAAAGTTTATTTTTAGCAAGAAAAAAATTCAAGTATAATGTTAAAAATTGTAAAATAAAATTTTTTTTAAAAAAAAAAAATACCGACTTCAAGATGTATTATAAGAATTTTATAGAATTACGTTGTGTAATCATTTTATACAAAGTATAGAAGAGAAAGAGACACAGAAATGTAAGCAAAAGAGATTAAGGGGCACAGCACCTTGCAAAGGCCAAAATGGCCGAGTTTTTATATATATATATATATATGTGTGTGTGTGTGTGTGTGTATGTATGTATATTGCAAAATATGAAGCCAAACCGATGATTGGGACCGGTAATTTTGGGGAACCAGTGCTTACGACTACTAATTTTTCCGTTATAGATTAATTTTATCGTCATGAGAAAGCACTGAAAAAAAGAAAGGAACATTGCCCCCCGGAATGGACGACGGTTGTCTGGGATCATCGACTACGCTGATTAAATCGAATTTGTTTATTTGTTCGAAAGTAGCGTCCAAATCTCCGAATAAATAAGTCGGTACGCCAGCCGATTTCGACATATTTATGAGTGATCGCGTATACACTAGATGGAACAGATGGAGCACGTGCTTGTGTGCTTGTCGACAGTTTTCGGCTAATTTTAGGTGTTCTGTAAACGGATTTATCGTGTTCGCTATGCGCCGAGTATAAAGTGAAACTTGGCAAGCCGTTATTTATACACATCGGATAATAAATACATTTATTTCCCTTCTTAATGATTAAACAGCAGTTGGTTGCTGTACGTTTTTTTCCCCGGTCTATCGGAGATTTTTACAACTGAGTCGAGAGTTACTATGCATGAAAATTGATTAAAATACGCGCGTCCCCTGTGGAGTTGAATCAATTTCGCATGCGGCAATGATGACTTGATTTGCCTGAATCCTCCAAAATGGGAGAAGTACGCTTTCCGTTGGCTGTCGGGATATATGCGGCACGAATTTTACGCATCTGTTACCGACGCTGTTTGTGCGCTTGTGTAGAAATTGAACGTATAAGGTAGCATAAAATTGTTACGCGATTCTAATTTATTAGCGTATTTCACCGAACCCAAACTTGTTTTGCTAATACCTGTGCAATATTTAAGCGATCGGTATAATTAAAAAAGGAGAGAGCGTCACCGTGTGAGTGCGTGCAATTGTGCGATAGTGCGATAGTGCGATAGTGCGAGAAAGGGAGGGAGAAAATGGAAAAAAAAAACATGTAAGCGCGCTTCGTTTTGTATTGTACGTAAGAGTTGTTTGTAGTTTGTAGTTTGTAGTTTGTAGATTGTAGTATATGTTTATAAATCATAAATAAATCCGAATATAGGAATTTCTAGATGATTATTAAAAACGTGTTATCAAGGCAGTGTGCACAGGAAGGTAGGACGTCTGATGATATCCCTCGCATACGATATTTTAATAATAATCGATGTAAAATTATCGTCACGTTGTAACCTTGATTCGCGTTATGATATCTGTTACGAACTGTCGAAGATTTTACTAGCAGTAGTTGCAATCTCAGTAGCTAAAATTATAAATCGCGCTGGGCATGCGCGATATATTTCTATTTCGAATTTTATCAAATGATGATTTTTAGTCATTTTTCAAATTCTCATTTAATTAGTAATTGTATAAATGCCGCGCACCCCCCGCAGTGTATATAATCGGAAATCGACCTTATTGCAATTTATGATCTTATTCGATTTATGACATTTTTATGCAACTGGCCGAATCTTGACCAGTTCGATTGAACTTTTCTCGAAGTCCCACCAAAATCCGAAGTAATAATGACGTTTGCAGAACTTGAACGAAGCGAGTTTCCCTTTATAGTCCGAAATATATCGAATTAATTGATTTTGCACGACTTCGCCGTTTGTTTGTCGTGTCAATTTCTCAACATATCCGCTCATGAATCAAATCTCACATAAAAGAAAATATGCCGTTTAATAATAAAAACTTCAATACATACATTTCTTCTTTCCTAACGATTTCCCGGTGCAGGGTCCGCTTGATGGCACTTTCTTCTCCATTTTATACGGTCCTCAGCGTCCTCTATCCCAACACATGTCGTTGTTGATGAAATCTATCCACCGTCTTCTCGGTTTTCCTCGTGGTCTCTTTCCTCCAAGGTTATAATCCATTAACATCCTCAATACATACATATATATATATATATATATATATATATATATATATATATGATAAAACATCGGGTCAGATCAAAAATCAGATATGTATGTATGTGAATTTTGTAATTTAAAATCCTGAATCATGTTCAACTACTTTTTAATAAAATATATTCTTGAAAAGTTCGAATAGTTTAATTTTAATATTCAGAGGTTTTCCGAACGAGAACTCGATAAAATTATTGTAATTCACGCGCATTGGTCATAATTAGTGCACGAAAAAATGAATTTTATTTATTAAGGGTGGTGAAATTTGGTAGATTTTAAAAACGGGCCAAATTTTTGGAAAAAATAAACACCCTCGATTCACAGAAAAACCGACAGTGAATGAATAAAAAAAACTTCTGTTTTTCTTTTTAAATGGGTTTGTCAATGTGGACATTAGTCTAAGAAATGGGAAGACGGAAAAAATAACGTTATATTCTTAAACGTTTTAGGATAGAGGACAAAAGTGAAGGAAATGAGAGAATGTAAGAAGCACTGTTAAGGTGAGTAGGAATACCGAGTTTTAATAGAAACGATTGTTCATTAGGAAAGGCCGGACATTCAAATAGAACATGATATCAGCAGGATCACAAGGAGAAAGTAATTAGAAGGAAGATGAAAAGGACAAAATGGAGTAAAAGTAGATGAAAACCGTGGAAATGATGAGACTGTGGTTAAAGCGAGGGCGACAAATAGCGGAGATTGTGGAGCGTTAAAGAGAGGGCAAGTATCAAGAAAACCATGGATGAAGTTGAAGGGATGACTGAATAGGGAGATTTAATATAGGCAGGATTATGAAGAATAATAGGGAAGTTTAACTATTATAGTTTGGAATGAGTGATTTTGAGGAAAGAAGAACAATATTATGAACAGAAAAGGTGTCTAAAAATCTGCCGCTGAAAAAGGAAGAACGGGCTAAGAAATTCTCCACCTCAAAAAATGTTTAAATACGCGATTAAGAAAATTTAAATTAAAAATGTTTGTCAAATATTAAAAGATATCGAAAAAAGTCTTAAAAAAAAATGTATGCCGCGTAGCCTCGCATTGTTCATTAACTGGAGGGAGTTTTTTTAAAATGAACCGGAATAAGCATTTAAATCTTGATCGACATAACGTCTCAGGGATTACCCCAGTTTTCAGAATGAGCTTAACGGATCAGATAAATAGGGAGGAGCTGGAACTTCTGTAGGATAAACGGGACGATTTTTCCGAAAAATATTAACCGAATAAAATTAACCAAATAAAACGCGAAGGAAATCAATTTTAGTTGGGTTTTTTCTGTCCCCGTTTTATTTTTATCTATTAGCAGGCGTTACACTGGCCAAAGCTGATCCAGATACACTTTTATGCGGGTTGAATAAATTCGCGATTAGGAAAAGAAATTTTAGAATCACATTACCTCGGATCAGGTCAGGAAAAGTGTTGCGAAAAAGCACGTTTTCAGCATCGCGCCTAATACAAGTAAAACTCTGCCCATTTTCGATTTTAACTATTTATTAAAATAATATCAGTTTGATGTGAAGAGTTTCGCGAGTAATTTTTACTCTAACGGCGATTGTAATATAAGTCGAGGTGACTAGCGAGTATGTGTGTTTGTTTATATTTCTTAATGAGTAAAGAATGTATATACGTTAATTCCACTAATGGACGGGGGTACGTAGCAAGACGAATTATTACAACACACATTTTGGAGGTATTCTAACATGTGGAAAGAATAAACGGATTTATATTTTACAAAATAATCAATTCACAAAATGACGTCGAGTATAAATAATAAAATTATCATAAAACATTATAGAAAAAAAAACAACAACATACAAATTATATTAAAAAATATGTATTAAAAAACATTGACTAGTTTCGACGAACTCATTATCAAGAAGTTAAAATTTAATGTGATTTCTATGTTTTATCTATAATTTTTTTTGTGATAATTTTATTATTTATGTTTGGCATAATATTGTGAATTGATTATTTTTTGAAATATACGTCTATAGTGCTGACTGTTATTTAAGTTTATATAAACAGACTTTTTTTTTTTTTTTGTTTTTTGTTTTTTAAATAATTTGCGGATCCCACAGGCTTAATGGATGTCCCGAAAATCCACCGTTGTTGACAAATGGCGAAGTTAACGGACGGAGCGCATTAGGCGAGAAAAAAAATGATTGATTTGGAATAAAAGAAAGATGCGATTGGACAAACTAAATAAGCAGTTTTTATATAAAACACTGCAACCGGCAGTATGTATAGACATTTACATCCGCTCGTCCGAAACATTCATTAAATCAAGTTGTTGGCAAATTATTATTGTCGAACGACTGTTGAACTGTCTCTTTTTAATCAGTACTATCGTGGTCCGGGGAAACTGCTGCTATCCTCGATTATTGTAACAATTGATTTTACACGTATCGAAAATATCGATGAATGCCGATGTAGAGTTGGCTTGTACTCTGTAGGTTATATCAGTGCGTCGCGTTACATTGTGAGGCCGCATAGTTAAACTGCCGCGCAACGAAACGACGGAATTTTTTTCTAGACTAGTCTCTGGTTTTGGCTTCTTTTTTGCGTTGAAAATAAAGAGAAAGGGGCAAAAACGGATTAAAAAGCTTGATAACGAGCAAGTTAATATATTTAAATGTTCAGGATTTGACGTCTAATATTTCCTAGTTACGCATCGGGAGCCTTGTGCCTTTACGAAAGGCTGAAATTTATTGGCAATCCGGAAAAAGTGCTCAGAATACTGTGCATGGCCGTTAAACCGATGAAATTCGTTCTGGACGAACTGAACTGTGCAAGATTGCCGTAAGGAATCAAAAAATAAATGAAATATTCGGACACCGTATTATGAAAAGAAAAACAAGGTTTAGAAAAACAAGATTTTAGAAAAACAAGGTTTAGAAAAATAAGATTTTAGAAAAACAAGGTTTAGAAAAATAAGATTTTAGAAAAACAAGGTTTAGAAAAACAAGATTTTAGAAAAACAAGATTTTAGAAAAACAACAGCAGCTCGCAGAAGAGTGTTCGCAGAAGAGTGTTCGCATGTGTGAATAACGGGGGCATTTAAATTCCTGATGTCACCTTAGACGTAAACGGAAGATGCGAAACGACGTTTGTTCGTATTTCTGCGAGTTGAGCGCCACATACATGTCGAAACAGGTGCTGCTCGATGCGGCTACATAGCTGGCAGTGAAACCGAAAGAAGGCAGTCGCCATAATAACTCGGGGCTAAAAACTCACATCACTATATTCCTGAATTTGCGATGAAACTTGATCGTGCGCCGATTGTTTTCTTTTTTGTTATTTTCTGAAAATAATATTTTTGTTCTAGTGGTTATGTGTGGTACATTTTGTTATTATTACCTCATACGTGTGCATAAGGGTGTTTCTCGAAGCTTTTAATTTTAACATTTTAATCAGATACTATATAGTTTACAAGTTACAGATTGTGATAAAACCTCCGGCATCGTATGCACTACATCCTAACATTGGAAATTTCACATTCGTTCCCCCTCGATCTTCATTCACTTTTAACGGGCATGGTGATCGAGCCTGATTCGTTGACTGCGGAATATCATCGTCCGGTAATCGATACAAAAATAGCGTGCAACGATGTTACGCGATCGTTTGTTGTTAATCGATATAAATGACAGATGATTTCTTGTTAAGAACGAAATTGTTTTTTCTACGAGATCGCGTAAATAAACACAGACGTTAAACGTACAGCAGGAGATTAATTACAATTAAACGCGGCCAATCGAGTTAGTCGTGAATTGTGGCAATTACGTGTCATGCGAAAGTCTCGTCGGCATTTTTAATCGTGATTTCAATTCGCGTCTATTTCTTTAACGGTTTTGCGGTAACCGGTGTCACTGCAGTTCAGTACGGAACACGGGGGCTACTTTCTGAAAGAGCAGTTTGGCCGGTTAAAATCAATTTCGAATTCATGATTTATACATTCCTCCGCAATTCACGAAAAACAACGAGAAAGTTTAACAGAGGAAAAGCGAAAGCAACTCGAACCTCCCTGAACAGGAGAGAGTAGTCGTGAAAATATAGACAAATGCGTCATCGATCGACAAATTTAATTTTACATGTGACGTTAATGAAAGTTAGAAAAGCCGAAATCCGCTTGGCCTGCGAGAAAAACCGAAAACTCAGAGGTAAGCTGAAAAACGGTTAACTGAAAAAGCCTAACTGAAAAAAGTCATGTTAAAGCTCTAGCACGCCTTTTTACACTGAGGTTACACACACGGAACTGCCACTGATTCTCGGGGCCGGGTCGAAATGAAACGTGACTGCCGGGAAATGCTCTCACTGTGTATCCAAATTCAGCTAAATTCCCGACTATTTCATACATGATCGCGTCGATTTTTTCGTTTCTATCTTTATTATCGTTCGATACTGGTGATTTTTTACATTTCTCGTTTAGGTTAGGTTATTTATTTCATGCATGTCTACTCTGAACGGCTTTTAAAAGTTCCGCTTCCATATCATCATCACTAGCCACCTTACAAAACTTAACAAAGATCGAAGGGGAATAAAAATTCTTATTTACATCGATGTGAAATTACCAATATCAGAATATATATATATATATATATGATACCACCGGAGGTTTTATCACAATCTGTAACTTCGATTAAAATGTTTAAATTAAAAGCTTCGAGAAACACCCTTATGTGCATGTATCAGGTAATAATAATATCAAATAACCAATTTGTCTATTGAAATTTGTTTAAGACAGTTTGTAATATCTTTCAGAAAATGAAAAAGAAAAAAATCGGCGCACAATTAAGTTCTATCGCAAATTTGGAAATATAGTAATATAAGTTTTTAGTTCTTAGTATGGCGACTGCCTTTGTTCGGTTTCACTGTCAGCTATGTGTAGCCGCATCGAGCACCTGTTTCGACACACACACACACACACACGTATGTGACGCTCAACTCAGAGAAAATTTGATCGAACCTCAAGGTAATCTCATCAACGATGCATGATTTCTTCTGACCTATTTAAATAGCGGAAAAATAAATTCTTATCTCCTGATTGAACTAGGCTGAAACTGCGAGAATTGCTTTGTGTCAAAGCGCTCCGTCTACACTGATTTTAACGATTATCCGCGTCGACGGTCTGAGTATTTTCTGTGCATCGCGGCGCGCGAGTTTTTTCGTAGTAGCGCATGCCCGGCTAATTATGAACATTTCAAACAGGTAGTCATCGTCGCATTTTAGAGCACACTTTTACGCGGCTAATAGGACGCGCGGCGAACAGCGCCGTTCTAGAAAATTTGCGAAAACGCGCTTCAGACTGCGTGTGGGCGGCTTCGTTTGCGGAAGGTGTACACTGCTGGCGGCGACGCCGACAATAACGTCGCTGGCTCCTGATTAATACAGTCTGCTTACGAATAATAATAATACGTAACTTTTTTTATTACGGCCGCTGTGTTATATATATTTATAGACAGGCGATGCATCGTGTAAAATTTTTACCCGCTCAAAAAATCCACTTCCCTCTAGAGAAGGAACCTTTGCCTCGCACCGTACGCCGGACATTCATCGCTGCTCCTGCCTGTGGCCTCACTCTCTCTCTCTCTCTCTCTCACGATACTTCGGCTCGTTGCCAGCACGTTTTAACGGTATTCGCTCGTTCCTTTGTTTTATTATTATAATACGCGAACGCAAATAAATTTATTAGCCCTCCTCGTCCGAAAAATCGACAGTCCGCTGCATTGCAACATCCGTCTCGCATTATCATCACACCCCTCATACCTCACTCACTCCGAGCGGCGCCTGTCCTCTTTCTTAAAATTCGATTAGTTCGATGCGTAACGTTATTACATTGTACAGCGCGTAAAATATAAAAACAAAAATACAAAAACGACAAGTATTTGTGATCGTGCAATAATCGGCCGTGCTGGACGGACCACATAGTTCATCGACGGAAAAAGTAAAGAATCAGAAGTGTGGTCGATTTCAGTAGTGGGGGAAGATTGGAAATTAACGAGGAAAAAAGAGACGCGAAGAAAACAGCCAGTTGCAGGTCTGAAAGCGGCGACGGATTATCTCTGTTTATGTTTGACCAAAAGTTGACCTGAAAATAATCGACTTAAAAGTGTCCCTCCCAGTACGACAAAAAAAAGCTCTCTCGGGTCAGAGATATCGTCGCACGCGATTACACAGTTACATTGATAAACATGTTGTGGGTGTTACTTATCATTCGACAATGCGGAACTCCAACATCGTGCGGCCGGTCCGTAGTTTCTCTGAGGTCAGTTGCAACCTGAAAACTAAACTTTTCTTTTTCTTAACGCTAGTGTAGAGCTTTCTTATACTACCATTAATTGCGTCATCGGCTAGCCGGTGCCTCGATTATACCGTTGACGAAAATATTTATCTAGCTCGAAGGTCGAACGGAAATGGAGCTATACGTCGTCAACCGAGAATAGCCAAATTTAGCAAAGTCGCAACATTATTATTAGCATAGCACCGCCATTGGGAAGAGTTTATTCAATTTCGATACTTCAATTTGATGTCAAACTGTTGTGGTCATCGATGATACGACGAACGTTGTGCGCGATTACTGTGCGGGGTCACACGCGTCGAACTCGTGAATTCGTATTTAGCACACCTCCTATCTGATTTCCACTATCCTGCCACTGTACTTTAAGAAAGTTCCGATCACCTACGTGTTCAAAACTGCAGCAACCTCAGCGCACCCTTCCCCTCTTTTCCCACTAGTTTTTAAACAAATCGACGATTATTCATTTACTTTGTAATGTCTCGCGCTTCAGGTCTATGATAATATGGTACGTAGTAGTTCGGTAATTATTTTATTTCGTAATGCGTACATTATATTATGACCGGTAGCCTCTAGTGGTTAAGGTGCTTGGCTACCAAACCGGAGGTGTCATAGGTTATCGGGATCTATCTCGTTCCGGATCCAGGTGTATATATATAATCTGAAATTGAATATCGGTTATACCAGAGAAATTTGGGAAAGTAAAGGTGGGGATAATACTAAAGTAGAAAGGAACTGCTGGCCCCGATATTCTCATCAGATCCATTAGAACCTTAAGTACATTATGAAAAGTTTAAATTCGCAATCCACGATATACTTCAATGCGTACCATAACATAGGACGTTATTAAAAATAACAAATTTTGATAAATAGAAGAAATGTTGAGTACGTGGCGAAAGCTAGAATCTTGTTGTCGATTAGGTCGTCAGAATACCGAATGAGATGCGCGTACAAAAGTCGATAAAAAAGGCGCGCTAAAGGATTCTTCGGACGGTAACGTTAGCTTTTCCCCTCCCAGTAAAAGGTGAGATTTTAAGGCTCATCTAATAGAGAGTTACCTTTTCTTCGCTCGTCCGTTCAACAATTACCTGAAGCGAGCAATAAGTCGAAAATTGTCCGAATAATCGTTTCCCTCGCTGTTTTTTTGTTGTTTTTTTTTTTTCATTTTTTTATTAACTTTCGGATGTTACGAAGTTGTCCGTGTAAAGTATTAACGGGCGCGCCCTTATAAAACAAAACGAAATCTCTCTAATTTATCAGATCAGCTAAAGCGTAATAATCATCGACTGTGCTGAAGCTATTTTCGAATCACCTTGTCGACCAGTAGTAGAATTTCATTTTATTTTTATATTAATCGTTATTACGCGTGATATTTGTACATAAATCTATCGTTTTTCATAGGCGGTGTAGGTTGTTATTAAATATGTAGATAAAAATCGGTCTGCGAATTTAAAATAATAACAATAATTCGAAAAGAAAAAGAAATTAACTTTTCACTGATCTCTAAATTCTGCGTTGACATCCCCAAGGGCGGCGAAATAAACTAACAGTAAACGTTATAATTATAAGATATATATGTATGTCTATTATGAATAAATAAAATAAATTCCAACATTTGTTAACGGTATTTAAATGAATAGATCCAATTCAGATTTTCTGAAACCTGTTTGTTCTCTGCATGTTGCGCGAAAACCGTTTAATTTTTCCCGTTTTTCGTTTTGTTTTTTTTCTTTCAGTTACTAAATTTCATCAGGTACACACGCCAACGGTGGTGGATTTTACACACACTGATGTATGTGTGCGTGTGTAATAAAAATTATAAGTATCCTTTTTATTATTAATATTGGCCATCAGAATGATATTACGCATTACAGTTGGCGTTATTTCCAGTTGAAGGTCACTTAAGGTAACGGTGAGAAAAATTATAAACTATGCAGTTAACCTGTGCCAACAGTGATGATGAAAATGGGTTTAAATATTAAACTTTTTCCAATGTTGTTTTACAAGGGGGGGGGGGGGGGGGAACAAACGAGAAATCCTGAAATTTAAGTAAATGCTAAAAAGAATGAAATAAAAGCAGTTCAACTTGCATCTAAACTTTCCAAAAGGTAGAGAGTATTTCACTGAAAACAAATATTCTTCGGGATTAATTACCGCATTGTCATAAATCCGCTACCGATACGGACACACACTCGTGCGCTTACATATAAATACATAGACCCACACGCACGTAACACACTAACGCACTTATGTATTAGGCAAGAGATGCTTTAGGATGTGCGAGAGCGTTACGCCGCTTTTCCTGTCATACGGCGAAATATCTGATTCTTGTACTGAAATACGGGGCATCCGCCGGTGACCTAATTCGGTAATCCAAGTGGTCTCGTGTGTACTTTCGACGATATTAAATTTTAGGCGCAAAAGAATATATGAAATGAATTATTTTTGCAACAAAAAATTAAGTGGGTCAAAAAGCATTTGCTGGCTACACCTAGAAACGTTGTAGAGCGTAAGTGGTAAGAATGGCGATGGGGAAAAAGGTGGAATCACCGAAAATGCATACCTGCACTATACCTGTAGCGGTGAATAACAAAACGGCGCAGGGACAGAAAACGCGGGAAAAGCCGGGGGAAAAGTGTGATTTCCATACTCGCATCGATTAATTAATGCGTGTATGCGAAGGCGTCGGGCATGCAATTCGGTGAACGTGAGCTGTGTATGGCTCAGTTGAATTTTTTTTTTGTGCAGTACGCTCGATTATCAGTAAAAGTAATTTCAGTACTGTAAAGTGTGAAAGATGGCACCGAAAAAAATACCTGTAGCGGTACTACGTGTGCAAATACTAATAATAACGTTCCATGAAGTGGTCTGGGTTAGCGTAAAATTGCTGGTAAAGTAAGTTTCAAATTTTTCGCAGCTCGGCATGTTATTTTAAATGGTTTACAACGGAAATCGAAAATGAGTCGCGAGCTAGCGAGTATCCTAAGTTGTGTATATGGATCAGAGAACAAAAAGAGCTCGTCAATCGCTAAAGACTCCATTTCTGAGCGCTCCAAAAGCTAGCCGCTGAACTCGCAGTAATGTCTGCAGTCAGAAATGTACTCAATTCCGCTGATATTCAAATCCTGTTCATTTTAGAAACTAACCGTCGAAAACGTTTAGCCTAAAGCGTGTGGTGTTCGTCGTTCGATCGTTTTTCAGTCGTTATTCAATTGTTGTGTATGGTTAGTTCTTTTACATAGTGCGAGCGGGCTCAATGTGTGTTTTTAAAAGTTGCGGCATTCACCGCATTATGGAGTACATTTGAATAAGACGGTATAGCGTTAAGCTAACAATGCAGAGTGGTGTTCTATTAAATATAAGTATAAAGAAATCGAAAGCGAACCCGGCTGCTCAGATTTTAACGGTGGACAAGTATTAGATTAGAGGAAAGTGCCGAAAAAAAGCATGGATACACAAGTTTCACTTAAGCGAAGATTTCGAATGGTGTTAAGAAAGCTCGCGCAGAATAGAAATCTATACGGCGCGAGTGTAAATTTATTTGTAAATAAATTATCACCTGTGATATTATTATTTCGCGTTATTTCGACCTTGTAATTAACGCTATCGGATTAAAAGTAAATAAAAAATAGGTAATTATATAAGAGGAACGTTTTCGGGAAATATCCAGCTCAAAGTAAAAATACTTTAGTCTGTTTACGCTGATAATAATAATAATAGCGGAAAAACAATTATTTGTTTTCCGTATACATGCGTGGAAAAGAGCAATTAACAAGGGCAAGAACGCGGTAGTTAAAGTGATCAAATCCTAGACCAATTCTACTCTGGGCTGTGCGTCGTCCTTCCTTCATAACCATGTGTAATTTATGTATTGAATAAAAAGTCAAATATAACTTTGATCCTATGTGCATCTATAATAAAATGTGTTAAAATAACCGATAAGATAACTTGGATCATTTTATTATCATTTCCGCTCCATGGTACATAACCAACATTTACGATCCATGAAGATCATCGAGTTCAATTTGTAAAGAATGAAATAGCAACGGCTACCTTACGATATGCTACCACAGATTGAAAGGACATCTTAATAGTGGAACAAAAGAACTGCCGAGTCACTTAAGCAAGGAATGTAGGCTAAATAGAAAACGACCTCTCAACAAGACTCTTCAGCTTTAAATATTTAATATATAAATATATGTGTGCGTGCGTGATGTATGCGGGTGTCTGTGCGAACGTGGGTGCGGGAACGTGTATGTTTGGTATGTATGCATACGGAAGAATACAACAGTATGTGTGTATGCATTTTGTTTATACATATATATATATATATATATATATATATATATATATATATATATAAGTTAATTGCAGCACCCTTCACTGGATGGGTTGCTTATTTATGTTATTTTAACTTGGGTTTACCTTGATAAAACTAGGCGTGAAATAACAAGAAAAGAAATTAAAAAAGAAAAAAAAAAGAAAAATTGATTTAAACTGGAAAATTACGAAAAAGATTGTAGCTTTTCTTCAGATTCACGTCGAATTCATGTTTTCTTTCTCTTTTATTTTTCTTTTCCTTCTCTAGCTGAAGAAGAAATATTCTTCCCGAAAACGTTTCCAGCATACCTATATTTATTTTAAATGTTTTTTACTGTATTGTTGACTTCAAATATTCGTTACAGATTTTTGTTTAAAAAATTTCGGTTCTTTTCTCTTCAGACAACGAATAATCTTCTTATTAGTTGCAAAGATAATACCAGTTTCCATAACAATGATATTATTCGTAGGTATATGGCTAATTAATAAAATTATATTTTTCATAATCGCATCTCATTTGATGTCAGCTCCGGCACTTGTCATTTTGGTCGGTTGAAATATTTGTTTTACGGTATTTCAAGTTATTTCGTGCTGCGCCCTCTGCGCATAGTGTCACATTTTGGCAATCTTTTTTTCGCGGCGAAGACTTTTGTATTTTTAAAATCCATCTCTGTCCTGCTAACTCGATTACACGAGATAATAGATTAGTATATCCGCAGCAGAATTCGGTTTTATACCGATCGGTTAGCGAAATTAAATTTCTCAAAGTACACTCGACGACCCTGCCTGCTTGGACGTAGGCGGTAATTGAAAATTCGCTACATTATCCACGATATGCCTTTGTCAATCCACTCCTGGGTGAACGCTTTCTCCAACATCTTCCATCCACTTCTGTTCTGTGCAATCCTCATCCAGTTCTTTCAAGCTACCTTTTTACTACATTATCCTTATACGGCCACTAAAACAGTACCGAATTTACGAACTTTCTATTGTTCGAATACATCTTTCTTCCGTAAGACTAATTTAACTTCTCCAATCGAAGGTGATAAAGAAGAACGTTTAGAAATTGCACACCAGTTACATTGTTTACCGTAATTTCCAGCATGCGCATATATATATATATATATATTTATAATCAGTTAATCGGCATCAGCAACAGCCACCAATATGATAGTCTGCATCATTTTAAATTCGCCCATAATCAAATATGTTTGCTGACCAAAAATTTCGAAATGTGTAAAAAATTAATTCTCTTCAGAAATTCTTTCTGACGCTCTTACGTGTAAAAGTTCCGATTGTCATTACTGATCCCAGATTAATTTTTATGTTCCGTTTTCAATATTTCACTCGCCGCAGACACACTTCAACTCTCGATTCGTACACATCTCAGTAAAAGTGCTCCCCACGCGCCAAAAGATATCGCGCTAAAGGATAGAAAAGAGTATTTTCATTTTCAAATATCACGGTAGTTGTATTCTTGCTGTTTATTTAATACGCTTCATTTTCTTTTCTTACTTCTATTTTTCAGGCGCAAAAGTGATCGGAAAGACGAACACTCACTTGAGACTTCTGCGTAGTGTATTTGAAAAGGGAAAAAAGTAAAATTACCTCGATCGGGAGCCGGTGTACAGAACCTTTAAAAAAGTACGTGCCCAAAAGGCAACTTACATGTTTAAATAAAATATCGGAGGAGGATGAAAACGTTCGGAAAATGTTATAGAAATGAAAGTCATGGGTATTCTCAGCTGTGAGGAAACGTTGCGATAGAACCGACAACGGTGTCAAAAGTCCAATAACTTCGTAAGAAGCAAAAACCCGGTGAAATCGAAATTTGTCAAGTGACCCGAAGACCCTTGCTGGAGTTTTCTTATTTTACACTATTAAACATGGTTTATAAAATAGCGCGACCGGAATGATTTTTCTCACTTGTCGGCTAAAAGTTTTTCTGGTTAATTAAATATATTGAAATGCAAAAAAAAATAAAATAAAATTGCGACCCTTTATTATTATCATCTTGAATCAACATTAAGAAATATCGACAGCAGCGGCTACAGCAACAAGTGTCGCAATAGCAGCAATTTCCACGATAAAAAATATTCACGATAGATCAGTCGAAAAAAAAGAAAAAAAAAAAGACAGTGATAAAAAAATAACCAGCAATAATTTTTGCATTTAAACTTTCATCTCTGTTTTTATAATGTCTTAAATATGATCCCGTAAATATTAGTGTAATATCGCAGGAATACATCAACATGCGATTAAAATTTTTTTTTTAATAAAAAGTTTTTTCTTTATTTAAGCCGGGTGGGGGGACATTAGCGCTAGAAATTCTGTCGCCCTGTGCGAATCTATTACTCTTTTACTATGTCAGTTTTTTTCAGTCAGGCTTTTACACACTTTTAATAAAAAGAGATTTGAGAAATAACTCTACGATGCCATAAAAATTGTTAGTACAATTTTTTTATTCAAGTTAAAGAAACGCTTTTGACTTGGAGAATGTAGTGTAACCTAAACGTTTCTCGCAATTTCTGAAATTTCACTTTTTAAACTATTATCTTCTACGGGTTTTTTGAGGATTTATCGTTTCCGACACAATAGCTACAATCCCTAGAGGCTGATAAGGAATATTTCTACTGACAGGAGGGGAAAAAAAAACAAAAAAAAAAACATCAACGAGAACCCACATAAAAAAGATAAATTGTTGTAATATACGACTTGGACAGATCGTAAAGTTACTTATTGTATTTGGTATTTCACTTATCTCGATCCATTAAAATTACTTTTAGCAAAAAGAAAGAAAAGAAGAAAAGATTTAAAAAAATAAAATAAAATTAGAAAATTAACAAACACGTGGTGTTCAGTTATCGGTTATATATGTAGTCGTTACCTTTTTTATGCGATATTCGCTAATAATGTCAGGAGAAAATGTTACGAAATTTTCATTAATGTACGAAATTATTAATTTAATAAAAAAAAATATTATCATCACATTATGTCACGTATTCTAATAAAAGTTGAAGTAGCAAAATTAAATGAAATAAAATGCATTTTGATGTTCAAAGGATGATCCGAAAGTACCGATTATATTAGTAGTATGCAGCAAAACTTGATCTAAATTCGTAATAGAAGGTAATTACAGAATTTCCGTAAATACATACATACATATGTATATTAAATTACATCTACAATGTAAAAATCATTATGTTTCAGTTAATCAATGTATGGACTTTCAGCTTTATTTATTTTATGTTTTTTATGTATAATAATTGTTCGGTTTGTTTTATGGAACGGAGCAAGTAGTAAAAGAGAGGTTTCCACGACGTTAATGGTTATCACGGAAATTCGTCTCTCTCGTTAAATCGATTCGCCTATTCAGATATTCGCTGACTTACTTTGGGAGCCGTCAACCATCATCACGGCTAGCCTGTGGGGAAGCCGTATAAACAACAATAACTACCATTGTTCCAGTAGCGATAAGGAATTTTTCCTCGAACAGAGATTTTTTTTTTTTAAATTATTATTTCATCACAACTGGCCAACTTTAGCGGTTATTTAGCGAAGAATTTAATGTGATAAAGAACATTTTGAGGAGGGGTAGTAATCAGTAGTACTCCCTCTAAACATTATAATGGGCGGACAAGGTCTCTTATTTCGCCACAGTCTGCTTATTTCACCGGAGTTATCCAGCAAAGTGATAGCAAGTAGATTCATATAAAAGCTAAGTCGGGCGGCATTTGCTTGTCTTTTTATTTCGTCTTCCACAAACATGACGTTTTAATCATTATGGTTCAAAACGTACCGGGGGGCCGGCTACAGTAATCTCAGTACCCTATTTTGATATCGCTGTATTTTCTGTAAGTTTGATGTTTTTGCGCAGTCCCACAGATGTATACCGTACAGTTTTTAGAGCTACTATTTTATATTCTAACGACAATCCCGATCTCTAGCTAACAGCCACGACATGGTTCTAGACCTCAAATGCTCGATTTTTTTCTGAATGGACAGTCTAGTATCCAAGTGCATGCTTAAATATTTTACGTTATTGGCAATTGGTTGTTACGACGTTATTTTTTTTAATTGGCAGAGGCGTTCACGATTTGTGAATGAAGTATGCGCCGACTTACTTTCATTGACTATTATGCGCTATCGTTTTAGCCAAAGTCTCTACATGCCCAAGTGACTCCTACGGTTTTTCTGTGGCTGTGCTTTCATACTTCTCCACGGCCAAGACGGCTGCATCATCCGCGTATAAAGCTACTTCTGGGTATCGGGAAGTCGGACGTGTAGATTAAGTATAATATTGGACCCGGAACGCTCCCCTACGGCGGGACCTACCGGGAAAATATCTGAGCATTCATCGGCTATTTTCACTCGAAAATACCTTTCCTGTATATACGATTTAAATAGTAGATAGAAGGAGTAAGGAAGTAGAAGTTTAGGTTTATACAATAATCCTTGCCTGCTGGACATCCAGAAACGCGGCCGTACAAATATTCTTGTTTTCCAAGCTATTTTCAATAATCTTCGTTAGTCTGTAACTATAGTGTTGTGGTGCTTACGAAAACCAAATTGAAAATCGGGAATAATTGTATTGTTAGATAATATTGGAATCGACCGTTTTAAAATTAATTTTTCCAGTATCTTCGAGAGGACAGGAAGCAACGAGATGATAGGTCTATACGATGAGACTACCTCAGACGGTTTTTTCGGTGTAACAATTATCTGCGAAAACTTCCAAGCCAGTGAAAATATTGGTTACGAAGAACTGCGTTATAGTCCGTGTAATAAATACAATACTTATACGTGGTAACTCATTTAAAAGCTCCGCTGTGATTAAGTTAAATCCGAGAAGCTCTTTTTCCATTTTCAATAGGGGGACAACCGGTGTTATAGGTAGGCTCATTTGTAGCGGGTTTTCCATGTATTTGAGGATATCTGTAAGGTTAGCAGTTTGAGGATTCGGTGTAAATACATCGTGAAAATAATTAGCGAAAAGCACCGCTTTATCGAAGTTAGTGCGAGCCCAGCTACCCCGTCAGGTTTTTGTATTGGCGGAATAGGCACAGTTGACCGTTGAAAACATCTGCTTTGCACAGTGAGTGTAATCGTGGTTTTTGGTCGGCGACAAACTCTACCGAAATGTTGCCAGCGTTTCGTTTTTTTCTCACGCAGTACTTTACGTGGTTGCCTGGTTTTGTCAATTTAGTTGCGTTTCAATAGCCGGATTTGTATTCCGGGTTTTTTGTAATTTCCTCTTTTCACGCAATGTTAATGTTTCGGGATATTATTAGACCCCTTCGGAAGGTTCTATAAGCCACGCAGCATTTTATATGGTTTCTATTAAGTTTTGTACCGCTTTATCAATAATTAGTTTTTAGCGGCATATTTAAACTTACGTTAGTCTCTAGGTATTGTTTTTAGATAAAGGCCAGTTGATTTTTTTATTGATAAGGTATGGCTTAGATGTTTTTATTATTGGCAAAGAGCTCACCGTTAATATAACCGAGGAGTGGGGTCTGACTGGAGATCGAAACAAGAGTCTACTCTCATATATAAAGATTTCTGCCGAGTCGATCGCCAACCTTCAGGCTATCTCTTATATTTCCTCTTTAAGCGATCTTTCCCAATTCCACATTATTTCGGACCCTAAGGGCGTCCTTCAAGCCATATCCTCTCTTCCTTCACACTCAATTCGTTCTTTTACCTCCACTCTGCAGTCATTCCATTCTATTCTTATTGATATTTTATTGGTCCCCAGTCATTCCAGAATTGATGGTAACAGCCGATTCTTTAACTCGTTCTGCTGGTCGCCTTGATGCATTCCTCAACCATTTCCCTTCTTCAGATATCCTTTCCTTATCCACCTCCAACCACACCAGACTTTGGCGGGATATTTATCCCTCCCTATTTTCTAATCATCATTCGCGTTACCGTTTTATTCAGCCAATTCCTCGTTCCCTGTCTTGGTTCCATTCTATTCCTCTCAGTTGTCGCTCTTCTATTGTCTCCCTAATTCGTCTCCGGATCAATCATTCTCTCCTCCCTTCCTCTCGCTTTCGATTTGCTCTATCGCTTTCTCCTGATTGTGATCCTCCTCGTACATGTGATGCTAATCACATTTTCTTTGAGTGTCCTGCTCTTCGTAACGAACGCTACCTTTTATACAGTCAGCTCCTGTCATTAGGTCTCCCTACTATGCCCTGTAACTCTTCCTTTATCCTCTCCTTTCCTTCATCTTCTGTGGTGTCCGCACTGCTGTCCTTTGTTGCGCCCATTTCGGACCGCTTAGCTATTTAATTTCTTAGCTTAGTTTTCTTGTTGTTGGGTCAATGCCGCTGGCGCGCCCAAAAAAAAAAAAAAAAAAAAAAGATGAGTTGCAAAAAAATTCGACTACGTAGATCAGGTTTTTTCCTGCGATCCTGAGGCCAATAGGTGTTATGTTATCAATGAGGCGTGCTGAAAAGATGTTTGAAATAATCTTAACTTTTTATGCACAAAATCTTTTTTATCCGTGCAGGTGAGTGTGTTTTCAATATTATTTTTTTTTTTGTTACCTCGATTTTCATTGTTGGTTTGGAAAATTAGCCGTGATAAATTGCCATTCCCTTCATAACTGCGCAGTTGATTGAGATAATTGACCGGGGAAACTGTCTGTGGAATTTGCAGACAAGCTATATGGTCCACATTTGAAAATCTATCAAAATATCGATCTTAAGCGAACGATTATTTAGCTCGATCCTTGGAATTCTACTAGTTTTCTTTATGGAAAGAAAGTCCCTTTGACTATTCTTTTTTTTTACATCCTGTCTCCAAAGCTGTTGAATTTATCACTCTACTACTTAACTGAATTTCCCCGCGCAATTAATTTTTACTCCTCATATCCCGTCCGTCACTCTGTCGGCTGTATATTTCAACTCGAAACCGTTTTATCCTTACTTTTGAAAATGCCTAAATGAAATACACCGTTTATTACCGTGCTCACGCGATGATAAACGGGGGAATCAAATTAACGCTTGCGCGATTCATCAACGTGTTTGGTCGGACGTTAAAACGATTTCGGTGTTACTCTCAGAGTGGACAGATTTGAGACATTGCGACTAATATCGGAGCATCTGAGCGAGGGCAGTTTTCGTCGAGAGAAAACGGAAAGCATTAAAAAGTTTTACTTTTACCCTTTGTCCCGGATCCAAGTCGCTCCCAGGTTTATACCAAATCTGAAATTGAATTGGGTACCACAGAAATCTTTTTAGGTAAAGGCGGATAATCCAAAAGTAGAAAGGAACTGGCCCCAGTATTCTCCTTAGATCCCGTTAAGCTTAAGTACATCGCGAACCTTAACTTCACGATCCATGATACCTTGTCAAGAGTATGGAACCTACTTTACTTTACCCTTTAGCGTATGGAAAGAAATATGCGCCTATCCGGAAATCGAGTGTGTAGAATTCGGATTTTATGCTCTCATCTAACTCATCATCAGCTTCGCGCTGCAAAAAGAAGAAAAAGAAAATAATTCGTTTTTCAATAATGGTGGGAAAATTAAGGAGTAAATGTTAGAAGAAATAATGACGAAATAAATGCATTCCTACAAACGATGTGGTTTCTAAATTGTAATTTGAAATACTCTTAGTTAGTTAATAGTTTCATAATAAGAAACCGTTGAAATGTATAATAATAAAAATTCTTGGCTAGACGTTTTCAGCGTTATCCATCGTCGGGCAAAAAACACGTGAATGTGATAAAGTCGTGTTCGCCGATAAGTAAACTGGTGTTTTAGGGGCACCTGGTCATATTAATGCGTTCTTCTTGGCCGATGACATAATAAGAGATAATCTCCTCCGTGAAACATTTTCGTGACTAGGCATCCATTAAATATTTCAGTCTTCTAGATTATTTGCATATATTGCTGATCATGTATGAAGTAACCCAGTAAATGGGCACAACTTTCGTACCTCGTAAGGAACGCACGGGACGAAGTGAAAACCCTTTCTAAATGGTTAAAGTAATGCCGCAACAAGGGTACACACATGCTGTCGCTGCTACTATATTTATATTATACACACAGTGAACAAATTATGCTATTGTAATTTCTGATATCGACAAATGGTGAATTGTGAAATAACCTACACTTGATTTATCCCGGCAGTTAAAAATACGGTGGAGCGTTTACC
This sequence comes from Icerya purchasi, assembly GCA_039619475.1. Taxonomy (NCBI): domain Eukaryota; kingdom Metazoa; phylum Arthropoda; class Insecta; order Hemiptera; family Monophlebidae; genus Icerya; species Icerya purchasi. The sequence continues at coordinate 476,372,963 of CM077115.1, read as the reverse complement.
GTCAAAACGGGAAGGGCCCAGAAAGAATTTCTAAGAAGACAAAAATTATTACCACTTTCAGTGCGCCATTACAAAATTGCTCCATTATTAAATAAGATACGAATGGGGTCGGCCGGCCAGCCGGCCAGCCAGCCAGCCAGCCAGGTCGCTGCAAATAGAGCTCTATTTGTCTGTGAAGCAAATATTCGTTTCGCGACACTCTTGGTGCAAGAGATTTTACGGTAATAGAGATGGAGCCACTTTTCGTCAGTGACATACCTAATGTCGTCACGATGTGCATTAGAAATTTGACCTCTCCGGGAAGAATGAAGCATTTTCACAGACATGGCTCGCGTAGCAGAATTCTCATCTTTGTTTGTTTGTTTCGCGAATAAGTCAGAAAAGAAAATTTTTCACTCGAAGCAAACGATTGTGCGGGTGCCTTGAGTTCCTCTAAGAAGACGAACAGATAGCATCGACAGCGCTAGATCGTTAACTAGACTATAGAAACTTGGCGAATTGGAATCGTCGATCTCACATTGAACCGAACCAGTTCATACGTGTCGGATGAGAGATCGTACTTATCACTGTACGAGGTAATATTATATTCGCTCAACGTACGTAAATTCTAGAAACCATTAAACGATGTATGGAGAATAACACAGATATATAAAACTTTATACAGATTAAATGTTTTGAAATAACTCTGATGCTTGTTAAACAATCGACCGATCGACCATTTTCCTCCGCTAGTCACAAAAAAATGTTCTATTTCACTTGATGGTTTTTTTTATTTTGTATGTAGTCGACCGTGCTTAATGATTATAGACATATATTCCGCCAATTAAAATGTAGCATAGATGGTTTGGAAAACTATTGGACCTGTTCATTTTGACCACCGTTTTGTTTTTTCTTATTTTTTTTTTGTTTTTTCTTATTTTTTTTACTCGTACTTGGCGTGTTTATTATTTGCTGGAATGTTCTTGGAAATTTCCTTTATTACCGACAGTTTTATTTAAATGACTCTATCATCGTTTGTTTGTGTATATGTTATTATTAATTTGTTTTTTCACACTCATCATACCGCAATTAACAGCTCCATCATTTTTTCTTTTCATTATAATTTAATAAAACAACACAAATTTGACAGTTGTGAAACTATATTATGATTTCGTTACGTAACTGTTCAAGTTTTAAACGAATTTAGAGAAGAGCAACGAAGGCGCGCGAACGTTTTTAAACATAAATTTATATACACATTTATTCGAGGGAATGTTGAACATATATTATTACGGTTCCAAAATTGATGTATTTGTTCCGTATTTAATATTGTGTAAACACGTTAAAATTATGATTATCTTTCAACTTAATATACAGAATCAGCATGTGAAACATCACGCGCCTAATTGACTTCGTTTTGTAATTGTACCTATCTTCATGTTTAATTTTCTGTTCGGTTAATCTACCGCCTGAGATTTATATAGGCTTTTACTCGTAATTGTTTTCAAATATGTTGGAAAAAAGAATCTGCTCCATTACATATGCACGAGTAGAGTTTGTCCGATTTCGAGCTATTTAGACACTTTCAGGCCGTGCTGCTCTTTATTTTCCACCTCTGTCAAAAAAAAAATTAATAGTAATAATAATAATAATAATAATAAAAATAATCATCTCCGTGTTAATCAAAAATTTAGAGGCGAAAGAAATTCCGACTTGAATGAGGCGCTTACTAAAGAAGTATAATAAAAGTTTTTATTTTTAAATGTACCGTATAATTCACGATAGTTTTTTTTTTTTTTTTTTTTTAAAAACAACCGATAAAAATTCAAAAAGAAATGGCTAAATTAAGGGCAATCTATTCGTTAATTGTTTCGCTGTATTTTTTTTTTTTTTACGGATTTTGCCGTTATTGAATGCCCGCAGGAGGGCCCAATTTTAAACATCAGAATATTCCACATTAAAGAAATGCGTGTGTTTTTACAAGCGGGAAAATGTAATTTTTTTTCGAACACTTCTTATCGACTCTTTGAAAGTTTTGTTCGGCAAACGGAATACGTTTTTTTAAACAATCTCGTGCAATAATCTCGCATGTTTTTCTTACAACTTTTCCAATCTCTGTCATCCTTCTGGATTATTTTTGCCACTTTCACTATCGTTACCTTGAACACGATAATTGAACAGGAATTCTACAGCACTATTAATCCCTCGAAAAATTCCTTCCCCCGTATATAAATAACCATTTTCACTTTCGGCTCCGAGAAGGCTGACGACGGTGTTGAAACTTCTGTTATCCCCCCACGTCTTAACCCTTTATCGGAATCATTTCGTCTTTCTTCTTTCCATATTCTACCTTTACAAACGAATTCGTGACTAGGCAAATTGTTTTCATTTCTTCTAATCGCTTCTGTTTCAATTATTTAATGTAATTCCACGAGTGCCTTTCACTGCTCCCCCCTTATATCGTGATCACTTTTTCGATTTTATCATTTTTCGCATACACCGTCTTATCGACGTTATTCTACGTGTACCGGTTTAATGCGGGTTCCCAGCCATTTGGGCGATGAACGGTTTTTTGGCTCCTCGTGTAGCTGTCTCCTTCCGTTTATTTCTAAAAAAAAAAAAAAAAATCAGCTGCTCTAATCTCATAAAATATTCCCCATCTAGATTTTGCTACCAAGTATTTGCCCTCATTTTTATTTCGTAATCATAGTTCTTTTTATCTATCCGTTCGACCTAATTTTCCCCCGGTTTCTCGAGACTTCCTGGTTTGTTTTTCGATCATTCATCCGCGTTTGAACTATTTTCTTTTACTTTTTTCCTGTTTTCACTGTTCCCGTTGTTTTCTTTTTAAATTCCTCTCTCAATCTGAATGAAGCGATGGTATCTGTAATGCTGATCACCGCTTCTTTGAGTGCACACTTTCTGTCGAACGTTCTAGTTTCATACATCTGTTAAAACACTTTTATCCGATCATCTTATATTCTGTCTTTTCTCTTTATATATTGTCAATATTTGGCCGAATCATAATTTAATTGACGGCTTCCATTCTCTTTTGTTTATTTCAAAGCGTTGATTCTTAGCCAGCATGCTCAAAAAAAAAAAAAAAAAAAGCAAATAGAAAATTTTCCATCGATATATTCCACAGCCAGAGAAAAAAGTAGCTTTTCTAATTTTTGAAGTTTTTGACAACACAAATGTCAAATATATCGCGGTATACATGTATATATTTTTTTTTTTTTTTTTTGGTTGGAGGTTTGGCTAACCAAGGGAAGCTCGACAGGACAATTGGACTATATTAGAGATTAAATTTTAATTCGGTCAGAGATAGATGAAAGAAAAAAGACAAGAATAGGAACTACCTTTGAAGACGGCAAAGCTAAGATATAAAAGCATTATATGGAGTAGGAAAATTCAGCTCTAAAACGCTCATGTTCATATTTAAAGTGATTTTTTTTTTGTTTTTTCATATTCTTTATAAGGTATCATTAAGGGTATTCCAAGAACTATTTAAACTTAAATTAGGAGAAGACGAAGTTAGATTAATAGAACTAGAGAGGTAGTGGTGGAACTTTTAAAATGAGTAAGAGAATTATCATTATAAGGATATTGAGATTTTAGTCTGAATCCGAATATTCGAACGAATTTATTATTAAAGAGATGAAAATTGAATCGTAAAATAACTTTTGACGTCTGTCTACTAAAACTCGTGCCAAAAAACCGTTCATCATCACAAGATATCAAAAATGCTGTAATTTTACGGTAACAATTCAAAAGTTAACGACACCCCCCCCCCACACACAAAAAAAAGAGCACACCACTTGAAAACTTTTCTGATCCACTCTGATTCGATAAATCACTGATATTAAAATACACATATATACACTTTGCAGTCGTAAGCGTAAATTGTCGCGTTAGAACAGCTCTAGCACATCTAGCGGAACAGCTAACCAAAGAACCGTTTTCTTTATAGTTATTTATTGTAAAAACTTAGAAATATAAATTTGACGATGATAAACACACGTGCCCCTTTTGCATTCGTATCAGTCTCCGCAATAAACTTATTTTTAAATACTTTACTTGACGGAATTCAAATACATTTTTAAAATGCCGTATTATTATCAACAACATTACAAGGGACGTAGTAGTATTTTTAAACGCAAAACGAACAGAGGGGAAGTTGAGCGGCTTAGAAAATGTTGGAACAATGTCGAACAACAAATTTTAAATGCTGCAGCCGAGAAAAAAACTGTGATATTTCGAACAGTTACACTTCTCTTTATACCTTTTATTTACACAGCAATGTTGAGTGGCTCGTGAATGTAAGCCGGTGTTGATAACACGTATTTCAGCAAAGCCGGCTGAAATTATCTCTTTGTGTAGCTCCGGATAAGTTCTTAATTTCAGTGGAGTTCACTGTGCTCAACCGGTATAAAGTCATCTCCATTGATGCTACTCGGAGAAACTGCAGCGGCATTGGCAACATTCAAATTCGTTCGAAGATTAAGTGTATTTATTTATTTTCCGACTTCTGTTTAAAAAAAAAAGTAAGAATACGAAACAGGTCGCGTTTATTCCAGTTTATAAGCTTTTTACAATAATTCTTGTTACACGTTTCGAAAAGCTATACACTCGATACTTAACGTCAATAAATTATGTTTTGCCTATGTGTTCACCGGCTTGCCGTAACGGTTTAGTTTGCTGCTCTAAACCCGTCACTAATTTCGTTTAAACATCCGCGCATCGTTCTTCAAAAATGATTTTATTGATTTTAAGCGATTATTTTGCAATTTATTTTTATAGTAAAATGAAAATTTTTGTTTTGGTTTTTTTATATTTACGACGAAAAAAAAAAAAAAAAAAAGATAGCGAGAGAAAAGAAATCAATTCCAACATTTTCACTGACTGTGTAAATATTTTAGTTATTGGGGAAATGTTGGAATTGATTTCTATCGGAATTTCTCAACTGCAATAGATATTCTTATTCTTTGGCTTATAGAGATAAAGAAACACGACAAACAGTATTAGAAGCAAACGTGCGCGCAAATTACGTGCATTTAAAGAAAGAAAATGTCTATTCAAATTATTATTATTATTTTCTCTTTTCTGTTTTATTTAGGATTCTCGAAGAAAATAATAAGCAAGCATGGAAACATGGTTAAAGTTATCTATATGGGTGGCGGTATACGGATTTTTGAAAGAATGCCAACCGATGGATCCTTATATCACTCAGTATTTGGTCAACCCACCGATGAATTTTACAGAACAAAAAGTAACTTTTAATATTTATTTCGATTATACGAAATATATATGTATTTATCCGTGTTTTGAGAACACGTTTTGTATTGGAAATCATTAATCATCGTTTTTCCTAACCTGTTAAACTGAAGTCAAAACTAAAAACACCTTTCCACAGTACTAGATCAGGTCAGAGCAATTCTGCGCATGGACCAGACTTTAATAAATGCAAAACAAAACAATATATAAAGGTACAATTCTATACAATTCTTCGACGCTCAACATGAAAACGCATTTATTAGAAAAATGTCGTAAATATTTAATACAGTATGTTAAAAATTATACAGAGTTATCTGTGTAATATTAAATAAATTCTTCACTACTACGATCAACTATTATAAATATTACTGTTATAATTAAATTTTGATATAGTCATTGGCAGGGACCGAGCCAAACAGTTAGCTGGGGGGGGGGGGCAGAATGATATTACGTGTGTAAATATAAGAGTTCTCATCATTCCTTGTACGAAAAAAAAAAAAAAAAATCCGTTATTTAAGTAAAATATAAAATGTAGGTGAATTGTAAGTGAAATTTTAAAGGTTTATAATTTTTGAAATAATTTCAGATAATTCGAAAATTTTGATTAGAAATAATTTTTTAGGATTCGTTGCAATTACTTTGTTGGTGAAATCTTCTAGGTCCTCGGAGATGATTTTTCGACGGATACTGATCATTGCAAGACCATTGATATCACTTTATCTTAGCCAGGTTTTAATCTGCCTCAGTCTGCTGAATGATCTCTCTACAATGCATTTTTGCACGCTACAGAGTGACCAAAATCCTCAATGCTTTTCCCGTTTCAAGGAAAAAGTCTCTTGTCTCTTTTATGACTTCGACAGTACTAAACTTAGTTTAGTTCACCTTGTCCTACCACCAATTTTTGCCAAAGTTCGATTTCATTTTTAATGTTCGGCAAATCGTGAAAATATTTGAAAAGGTTGCACAAGCTTTCTTAAGATTTTCCGTGTGCATGCATTTGCACCAGTTTTAATTTAGACAACACGAGTGATGTATAGTGTTTTCCTCAGCGAACCGCTCCTGAAGGGAAGTAATAATTGAGTTTAAGAACGATATAATCAAAGATCTTTTCCAGAACTACCAAGGCTTCCAGCTGGCTGATTGTTTGCCTACTGTTTCGTCCTAACAATACATGGCATTGATGTCACTCTTCCAGCCCAATCTCGTTTTGCAATAGCAGTGCCATCTCTAATAATTTCATCCATGACGTTTACCAGATCTTTCCGGTTTGTGCATTTCAACAAATCTAAAATGTGTTTAATATGCCGCGCTGCTTAACAATATCCAATATTATAGAGCGCAGGTTCTATCATAGCCGAATACTTGCTCATTAATACAAGGCATAAAATAAATGAAGCTCTGGAAGCGGCGTCATGAAACTGGAATGCTTCATTTCGGGTCATGCTATTTCCTTCATAAGATTTCTAACGACTCCAGTATAGTGCAAAAATTATCTACAGGAACTCTGGTGATTTTGAATTTTTCGCTCAATCTTGTTTCACAGTGATTGGAAATAACTTGGTATTAACTTCCTTCTCAAAACTGACTCCCGAAAAAATGTTATTATTTCTTTGGTTGTTCCTATTGTGTTTCTAATTTCAGTTTGAACATAATTATTTATTACCAAATTCAGTTTGAATAGAGCTTTGGTATATTTTTTTTGGCGCAAGCGAACAGCCGTCAAATCCTAACATAACGTATTCACCTGGATTAAGTTCTTCTGCCGCCAAAAAATCATCAATGACTTTTGCAAGAGAATTTTAGCTCAAAATATCTTATAAATACTTCTTGAATTTCACTCATCTCGTCATCGAAATAATCTATTCCAAAAGTTGTCAGCTGCTTCTTCGGTCAATGCATTCTATATGACTCTGTTTTTTTCTTTTTTCTTTACGTTCATTGTAATATCTGTGCCTTAAGTACATCACCACAATTGCTGATAATTTCATTTTGTATGTCAACCGATCGATAGTTTTTGCCATATTCAAAGTGTTTCTTCAAAACTACATCACCTGCATCAACTCGTAGCTTATATAAGCCCTCAAGAATTCCTTCGGAAGCGGTTAGAAAGTCATGGGAACCACAAAATATAATGCAAAATATAATCGACTTAATAACTTTTCTGTTCTCAATAACGCTCTGGGAGTATTTATTGAGTTGTACATCTACCGGCAAAACTTTCAAGGAATAAGCTAGCAGCTTTCAGTGCCACCTTTTGGAAAATTGTGTTTCTACATTATCCATTGTTGAATCATGATTCTCGTTGAAATATTCGAACGACGTCGGTCTCGCCACATTACCCGCACAATCATATTGATTCTGCATTTCCGAGACAAAAATGGTAGCTTGGGGCACATCCTCAAATTTTCTTCTTTTTGCTCCTTTCTTCTCGTCACTATCTCTGTTTGATTCTTCGTCATTCTTTCTCTCTGAGTTCGTTAAAAACTAAATATACACATGTTAATATACAATATTTACAAGCTAAAGAGAGAATTTAAAAAATTAAGAGAATAAAGGGGAATTCGACATTGAAATTAAACTAAGAATTGTTATAAATTTGTTATATCACGGAATAAGGATAAAAATAGTCTAGATTTGGGAGCTTTTTTAGAAATACTTTTAGATAGAAATTTCATCCATTCTTGGAGCAGTTTGACGTCTAAACGCACTCCCACCTAAAAAATTTCCGATAATCCAGATAATACGATTATTTTAAATTATAAAATTTGGTTCTTCTTTAAAATGCTATAAAATTAAATTCTTCACTTTTCATTGTAATTAATAAGTGAGAAAATTAATAATCAGTACAAATGGTCCTAATTAGTGAATTTAGAAACAACAAACGTAAATATACATTTGAACATTTGTATAACAATTAAAATAAAGTTAACTAATAAATAAAACAAGAAAACGTAACTTCTCTATTATGCTTTATTTATTCCATGTCTGTAAGGAAAATACATAGTACTGCTATTAAATAACGAGGATTCACTTCGCGTGTGTCTCCTTCTTCATCCTTAATATGTGAGAGCATTATTAGTTTCTGGGGCGAGAGGGCTTCCTCCTCCCTTGGTAACATCCTATGCCATTGATATTGTAAATATTAATACTGCTACTATTACTATTAATATTATTATTCGTTTTAAATATAAAATTACAAGAATGCATGAAATTAAACGTTTGAGTGAACGTTAAGATTTTTTTTATATAAATACATGCATACAACTGAGCGGCTAAATATGAATATATAATTAAATGTATGTATAAATTACACTGTTCGATAAATATGCTGCAATTTAATTATTACAGCCATTATCACAGTTGTCGTTATTATCATTATTAACATCAGTAATACCGGTACTACAATCATTAAATTTATACTTAAATACAGCTATTACTAATATTCGTATTTTCGTTATTATTCATAAAAATTTTCAACTGTCATCATTATTATCGTTGTTACTATGGTAACAAATATTTTCGTTGTTCATACAAAACCTGTCACAATACTTCCTTATTACTTTTATTAATGATACCTCACTCAAGTTTATTTTATACATAAAAATAAAACTAAAATATTAACCGAATTATTTTTAGTACTTTTTATTATAAATTATTAACAAGATATGAACCATTCTCAGTTTTTTTCCTTTTTTACAATTGATGTAATTTTATATTTCTCTGGAAATTGTTTTTTTTTCATTTATTTTAATATCTGTATCCCTAATTTTTCTGTTTTTTTTTTTTTTTTTTTTGGCTTATAATTATGATGAAATCCTTATGTTAAAAATTGAGATATAAAGAGTTTTAGTGCATTTATTGTGTTTTTCAATTTTACAGACTTATTCTCAGTTGATTCCGCTATTTTTAAATAATCCATTGCTCACGCTTTATGCGCATAAATGGAATTTCGGTAGTAATAATAATAATAAAAGTTTGTTTGATTTGAATTGATTATTATTATTATTATATCTCGTCCTAATGCTCACTATTATCAACATTTGTTGTTAATAGTATTAAACCTGTTATTGAAAGTTTCAATAATTGAATCACTAATACTTTAATGAGGAATATTGCTACATAATATTATCATTATTGTTATTGTTAATGTTTTCTATGATTACTATTATTATTTATCATTAAAATTATCATTATTGTATGATTATTATAAGTAGGTTGTTACAACTGGTGATTGTGAGCAAAGTAAATTAGCGTTAAGTACGATAATTGTATATTACAATATGGTAAGTACTAATGTATGATAAATACATATATATATATATATATATATATAAGAATTGTAAACATGATTAAAAGAAACAAGAAATGAACAGTAATATTAATCTTTGCGCATACATAAATAAATAAATATAAAAGAAAACAAAACCATAACTTTTTGTGAACTAATATTTGGCATAAACCTAAAAACAGAATTAATTTAGGATATATTTCGGAATAATAATTACGTTATCTAATCATTCTCATCAAGGGCGTCGCCAGCCGATGAGACAAAGAGGGGCAAGATGAGTTGCTAGCCGCCAGGGGGGGGGCAAGATGATAGAAAGAGAATATGAGTTATAGGAAAAATAAAATTTATAAGTTGTAAAAGCTTAATATTTTATTAAACAAGAATAAAATCTTAATTAAAACAAGTTTTCCAAATTGTCCATGATTACGCGCCTATGAATACTCATCAATGCTAGTTGATTAAAAAGTTTCAAGGCTCCAGGGGGGGGCAGCTGCCCCTCCCTATCCCCCGCTGGCGACGCCCATGATTCTCATTACTGTGCAAAGCATTTAAAATACTTTGGTTTTAGTTATTCTTTTGCAAAGATTATTAATTTTGATCCTATTTTTTAGTTACTTTTTTGATTTAAACTTACACAAAATTTCGTTTGTTTTTATTTAATTTTATATATCCATAAGTTACGTTTTTATTTATTATTTTGCTTAGTATCTTAATTGTTACGGGCAATTTTTACTATATATGATTACTATATTTTGTATTATATAATGTTCGTTTCTTAATTCCACTACTTGCGTTATAGAGTGCATTTGCCGATTTTTTATGCCAATAATAATAATAATAATAATCAAACAACTCAAATCATTTTTATTACTACTGTTATCATTACAGAAACCGATAAATACGCAACAATGCGCGAACAGCGGTATATATAAAAAGTAATATAAAAATTAACATTGAAACTAACTAAATAAAACTTTACAGAATATATACATATCTATGAAACGTAAACGGTTTATATTCTATTCAAAAGTAAAAGTGAAAATGAACGAAAAAAAAAATTAATAAATGATTTGATTTGATTATTATTATTATTATTATTATTAAAATTGATTTGATTTGATTATTATTATTATTATTGTATAACTTGGTGGTTACATCTGGCGAACGCAAGAAATTTTTGTTAAGCACAATGATTATATATATTACTGCGTAACTATTATTTGTATGTTAATGTTGCATGAAGAATTATAAAGATGGGCGAACTGGAGGAAACAAACAATTAAAATAATCTTTGGTTGGAAAAAAAATTATATACATATATTCACTCATTAGGTGGTCGGCACGTGTAGAAAACTCTTTGTAAAAGGATATTTTTTAAATCTATCTTTAAATGTTATTATTACGGATATAAATGAATTTAGTTTACGTTACATTTATAGATAATGTTGTCTTTCTTTTTGTTTTGTTTCATTCTATTTTTAGTTATATTTTATAAAGTCTGATTTTTTTTTTTTTTTTTTTTAGTTTTGTTAATAGATTAAATGAGTTCATTTGCATTTATAGATGATATTGCATTTTCTTTTGCTTTATTTTATTCTGTTTTAGTTATATTTCGCAGAGTTTAGGTTTTAGTTTTGTTCATTTTGAGTGTGGTTCAGATTTAATGTTTAAAATTTAATTCACTTTAAAGTTTTCCCCCCAGTAGCGCTATGTAGTGCACCAGTGGATTTTATAGCAGTATTAATAATAATAAAAATAATTTGAATCGATTGTTATTTATTATTTATATGGTCATTTAAAAAAATAGGCGATCTTTAAACAACCCATACCATAGATTCCAGAAGTACAACGAGAAAATGCGATAGCCAAACATCGGTAAAGGAAAATTCAGTCGGATAAAAGAAATTTCTTTCAACACATTTTTGTGACATTTAGCGATAAACAGTTTTAGTGGTACGTGTTGTATCAGCTTGGAAATATGATTTATTGCTAAACTAATGCATTTCGCGATAACATATGGCCATAAACTTTTATCTAATAAGCGACACAATTGTGTTTTGAAAGAATTTTTGGAATACGCCATCAATTAAGAGTTCTTCTCTTCATCGTATGAGCGTAAATTGAAGATAATTTGCGATAGAAAAATTCCGGGCCACATATTCAGAGGCTCAGTGGCGAACGTTCATCGTGCTAAATATACCGCCAATATTATTATTATTATTATTATTATTTTTTTTTTCTACAGGTGCATTATTATTAAATTCGAAATCTGCTTAACTATCAAAATTACTTTTTTACAATACACGTAGTATTTTACATGGCAGCTCCTCACGTGTCTTCTCTGGCACACCAGCGCTATCTATCATGGAATGCAAGTTTTAAGGAAGCTTCAATATTCCGCCGTCTGCGCAGTAGGCTTTTAACGTTTTCTCGAAACGGGTCAACATGGTCGGAATTCTCGCATACAGGGCCGTATCTGGGGGGGTCCGGGTTTGCCCCCCCCCGAAATGTCTGCGAAATTATAACTGCTTGAATTAAATGGACCGAAATTCAGAATAAATTTATTCGTTTTTAGTTTTTGACAAAAGAAAAGAAAAGAAAAATTTTTATGAATTCTATGAAAATGACTAATTTTTGTTTTTATTGTAGTGTTCAAATATTCCACATACTATTATTGACTACAAGGCTTTAGTGTACCATTTATAAATAAATATATTTCATGATAACACACGACCACACACATATATATAGTATAATTATAAAAATCTTTTCATAGCCCCCCCCCCCACCATTTTGGTCTAGATACGGCCCTGCTCGCGTATAATCTTTTTGGTCGCTTTCTTTTTCATCTATATTACCATAGATAATACACACCTATCCTATCGTATGAATTGGTATTCAGAAATATGTCGCTCTGTTAAAAAAAAAACTGAAACATCTTCAGTTAATTATTATAAAAAGGTTTAACTAGCGAATAGAAGTAGTGCCGAATTGAAGTAGCCTAAAAAATTCAGGTAGATAAATAGACACGTTGCTCATTCCGATATCTTGAATTTTAATTATCTGACGGACTTCAGCAGAGTACACCTTTGAATAAGCTAAAATTGATCCGTACGAGCTAGAATAACACGAATTTATTCGGAAAAATCTCTGAAAAATTCTATATTCCCTTAGCGAAAACAAAATAAGCAGGCAAAATAATTCGCGCTGCCTTCTAATTAACAGTTAGACAAAATAAGAAACTATTAGCGTAAGAAGGCACTCTGCCGAGAAGAAGGAAGCTTGACAGACATTTGATATCATCGCGTAGTCGTAAAGGTTTTATTTTAAGGCAATAAATAACTCGACTCGTCCGAGCGCAGTGCATAAAAATATTCGCGTACCTAGAGTACTTAAATAATTATACACTAAGCTATTATTATTATTATTATTATTATTATTATTATTATTATTATTATTATTATTATTATTATTATTATTATTATTATTATTATTATTATTATTCTACGCTCGTTCGCCACGGATATTTTTACATTAGGGATGCTTGGATAAAAATTTGAAAAGGTTTTTGATTTTAAATTTAATATCGCTTTAGGTGACTCAAGAAATATTTCCAATAGCCACCTACTGTTGTTTCGGAGAGTTAATTTTAGTGTTCCTATTAACAGACTGGCTGAGGTACCGACCGGTAATATTTATAAATGCCGTTAGTTACATTATGGTAATGATACTGTTGGTGTGGTTTCGTAGTTTGGAGGCTATGTGGGTAAGTATTTCACTACGCGTACAGTAATATTATAGTAAAACTTATAATGATAATATTAATACCACTAATAATAGCAGCGAGAACAATAATATAGCAGCGAGTCTGTTTGATTTTATGCAAATACGACGATTTAAAATATTATTCGCCGTCGCTGTTGTTCCGTTAAAAGCGAACTTTATTATCGTTCTGATAGGCTACTACGCCTTGTTCATTTGTCATAACGACGATCATTAACTGAGAGTCTTCCGATGACCGCCCGAGGGATAAGATCGTATCATTGACAAGCTGATATTCAAGGCGTTTTTTTAAATCCGTTCGAATTCATTACTGACGACTGAAGACAAAAAGCGCGCACTTCCTCCTCCACAAATAATAGGCTTCTTCTGCTAATCGAAGAGTTACATATGCTCCCGACAACACGCCCATGGTTGCCGGTTTTCCCGTGTTCGCACAGTTGGGTGTCGTACAAGAAAAAATAATTAAAAATAAATTTAATAAAGTAGTTGTCAGCTGCATAATTTCGAAATATCGCCAAATTTCCCGCAGGGGGTCATTTAAACAATTTACCGTACTGCCGATATAATTTTCGTTGCACGTTAAACAAAATTTTTGGCCATTCTTGTCAAATATTTCAGAAGAATTTTCTCACTTAATTACAACCGTAATCTTGTGTCGTCATAAATTTCGATAACTCTATGCGGAAATGAAGTGTAACTCTTAAATGCAATGCGTCATCAACGATGTCTGCGAAGTCACGTTTTTTGTTACGGCTTCGCGTTCACAGTCCTTCTCCATGAATACTTTTAAACATTATTAAAAAATTGGCATTTCAAGATGTTTTTCAGCACGGTTCATGTTGTTACCTTACTCAAACATTACCGCTTATTGAATTTCGAATAATCTTCTCGTGTCTATATCTATATTACAGAGCTGAAAGACAAAAAAAAAAAAAAGAAACGGATGATTCTCAATTCGTTTTCCGCAATAGTTAGCGTTCTTTTTTTTTCTCTCTTTTCTTTTCATCGACGCATTTTCTTCACTGCAACATTTTAACCTCCAGAATTTGTGAATTTTAAAATTCAAGGGCCAATTTTGAAAACTTGCGTAGCAAGCTGGAATTTGAAAAAAATTTCACAAAGTGATATTTCTTTTTTTTTGATTTTATTGATTGGCTTCTTTTCGTCACAAGAATGCGGAGAAAATACGAAAAAAATCTCCGAAAATTTTAAATTCAAAGGACATTTTTGTTAGACGCTCTATCTTTACACATTGCTCTTTAAAAACTAAATAAACATTTAAACATTGTGAGTGTCACCTCGCTGAAAGAATATAGAAACAATAATAATAATAATAATACTAAAAAAAAAAAAGGAAAAAAAAAGTTTTTTTAATTTTCTCTGATAAAACTGCTGACCGATAAAAGCAAGTCCCACATTTCCATTGGTGTTTTACAATGTAATAAGTTAAGCTAGAACGGAAGAGGATAAGTAACCGTGTTCTGGAAGCTGTCCAAGCTTGAAATTATCAAAGCCTCGAACCAACAGCGACCTTCTCCCCGGTTTACTAGTTAATCGTACTGAATAATTTTCGCTGAATGTCTAATGCCCCTCTCCGCTCCCTTCTCAGATCTTACCTTTCTTATTAAGCGTCTTCCTCTCTCATGAAGTAACCCTTATCCGTTTATACTATTCAACAAAAAGATCATCCCTCTATTCCCGGTCATGTTTCTGCTCACCTAATTAAATTCTCTTCTTTTATTACCTCCTTTGATAGTTTGCGGATATTATGCATTTGTTTTATCTTCCAGAGTATGAAATCGTCTCCTTCCCCCGCAATAATTAATGAATTTAATCGCTCAATTTTTTCTAACCACACTCTCATTTTTACTGATGGGTCAAGGGCACGGGGTGGACGCATCCGTATATTCCTGTGCTTAATCTCAAATTACCTTCATTATGTTTAATTTACTACGCAAAAATTGTTGACGTCGTCACAGGTCACTGGGTCCATCTCTTCTGTTCCTATCCTGAAATCGTTCCTTTTGATTTCCGACAGTAAAAGGGTTCTTGACTGTATTTCCTATAACGTATATATTTATCCACCACCTTCCGACTAGTATCGTGCACATTCAATCCTTAATCTCCGTATAGAGGGCTAACAATCTCGCTCGCTTAACCATCACATCTGAGTGTCCAGTCGGAAGATTGCCTGCTCATGAATGTATATGTAGCCAAGAGAAGCCAAAGTGCTTATTTGGAAATCATATCATCCTTCTCCAAAATCGATTTTTAAGTATTTATTTCTTCATTCCCATTCCATCGGTTGAGGTGTTTAGATTTTTCAATGCTGCCAATTGGTATTCCCACTCCGTATCGTGCCTCCTATATCCCGTCTTTTCGTTCTCCTCAAATCATTCCGATTGTTTGTTCCTTTCTATTAACAATATCTGACCGCATCAAAATAGTAACTGATTCATTTCCCTTTCGAATTGTTTCTATGTAAAGGTCTGGACGAGCAAAAAAAACAACAAAAACAAAATAGCGTAATGATTTCTTCTATTTGCTGTTTTCGAATCGGGGGCACTTATTATATCGCTTCTCTATTACGTATTTTCTTCTTTGTCGTCTCCTCTGCTGCCTCGGTAACACTGTCTTGTGCGGAATCGTGTTTTCTTGGAGTGCTCCTTCCTGTTACCTGAGAGAACATCTATTTTAGAGCTGCAGTCCATCGGTACTCGTACACCATATTGCGCGTATTATTCCTCGAACCACCACAGTAATTATTTCAATTTCAACCAAATTAATTTCTCCATACTTTGTCTTATTGAAATTTAATTGATCTTTTTTTAACACTTTGAATCTTTACTCTTCGTTACTCTTGTTCACAGTCCTTCTTGCATTTAAAGCACTGTTTTCTGCTATTGTAGTGGTAGAATTGCACACAATAGTTTATTTCCATCCTTTCCTACAATCAACATTTTGGACTCTACGTAGTCACGATGTCAGACGGGAGCAGTTCTTTCTTTTCCCGTGGGCTCTGCTGTGTTATGGTCATAGTGCTAGACGGTGAATTCCTCATATCCCTCTTCCGGACAGCATTGTGTGGTTACTGATATTGTAGATGGGTGCCTTTTCTCCAGCCGTTGACGTTGCGGGTTTTGCTGTTACAGTTGTGCTCATAATGTTGGATGAGGATCTTGTCCTCTTTTCTACCTGTTGTTTTTACCAACGGATCGACCTCCCTTTCTTTTTTCTTTTCTGTCTGTTGCCTTTGAACGCGTAAATATTTAATTACATTTTCCTTTCCTTCCCTAGTTCTCAGACTAATGTTCATGCCGACAGAAAAAAAAAAAAAAAAGCACATCGTGTTGCGAATACGAGTTTTATTATGTTTCTAATGTAGTACTGCGTTTTTTTTTATTCGAATTGTAGGTGATGGAATTTTTCTATGGAACCACCGTATCCACCGAAGTCGCCTATTATACGTACATTTATACAAAGGTAGACAAAGACCATTATCAAGCAGTTACCAGTTATATGAGGACATCCGCTTTATTGGGCCGTTTCAGCGGTTGCATTTTGGGACAAGTACTTTACGGAACAAGTTTCTTATCATTGCTGCAAATTAATTACATACAACTAGGCGGTAAGCTGCCGATTTGCGATAATTACTCAACGTTAAAGGCGATAATAATAAATGATAATTGCTAATCTGTTCAACAGTAGTTACGCATATCTGTTTATACTATATGTATACATGTATATGTATTGTAGACATATTTTTTTTTTTCTTCTTTTCGTAAACTTTTTAATATTAAGAAAAACCCGGATTTACAAATGATATTTTTAACCTAACTGCTCCGTCAATCGGTGTATAAAAACGAGCTTTTCAAAGCCAGTTCCTCAACTTACTGCAGTAGTAATAATGAGGTAAAATTTGCCACTTTAACGAAATGCATTATTGTATTTTAATGATTATTTCCCGGATGTCCCGCCACTCCATTATAATTCTTAAAAAGTACTTGCAATAACATTTAAAATGACAGCGATCCTGTTTATTTATTTTTTTTCAATTGAAATTTCTATATGAAATGTATATAATTATAGATGTTTGATCACCGTCGTCCTTATTTATAGTTCTCTATATAAATAATTCCTAAATACCCCGTATATTAGCTTTCTAATGATCGAAAAACCATCTAGAATACGTCAAAAACAAACGAGAGAAGCTGTACCGTAGAAGTAATAAAAAACTTACGTATATTTTTTACAATGTGCACAGTGACGCGGAAATGTTTCCACAATAACCGATTAAGCTAAATCGCGGTTTATACGCTATAAGAAAACTCTCTGAATTTCACTCGCGAACAAGTGTCAATGACTCTCGTGAACCACTCGGCGGTGTGCCTATTCACACTTCCTCTTGTTATACTTTTGACATTTACTCGGAATTATTCGGTAATTCGATAATTTGAAGCAAGTTTCACCTAACAATTTATAGACAGTGAACGCAGGGGCGCCATTTTAAAAAATCTTAAAACCTTAATCTTAGTATTATTAAATCTAAACCAATAATTTAAAAAAATAAATAAAAATTAAATAAATAAAAAAAGGATTTAATTAATTTTTCTTCATAACCGTTACATTGCACTTCAAATGTAGTCTAAGTCTTCGATTCAAATTAGTATTTTGCTTTACTATTTTAAATTACTATTAGAAAAGATCTCTGAAATTTATTAAGATATTAAATTAAAATAGTAAAATAAAAATGGAAGTTTACTCAAACAAATTTTTTTACATACTAAATAATTATAGTTATTGTTAACTTTCATACGGAATCCTCAGCGCATGAAACCTCATGCTTGACTGAACTTGTTTATTATAAATTGATCAGCGATAAGAAGGATTAATAATACAGTTTGTTTCCTTTCCAGTCGAACTTCGCTTAAGATAATGGTGAAGAAAATTAGTAAAACAACAAAAAACTATTTTTGAATATAACGATAAAAATTTGTGAAAATGAATACTAAAATAAAGAAATATAAAAAGTTTAATGGGACTTGTAGGTAGATTTTTAAAAAGGTGCTCGATGAAAAAATTCTTCTAAGAAGAATCACCTCATAAATTCACCGCTGCGGGTACTACATATTACATTTTAACCCGCTACGACGGTTTCATACTTTCTTTAGCGATATTTTTTTTATTTTTTAAATTTTGCATGTCAAAATTAAAAATTTAGCGCATAAAAGTGTTTCGTAACGTACAAGGTGTGAATAAAACTTTATTTAAAAAAAATATATACCTATACATGTAAGTTTCCTATCCGGTACGCTAATCTGTAAGAAGAAATATAATAGTGTAGCACTTTCTTTCGATTTTGTTTAAATAATATATAGGATACTAATTACGGACATTCAGATTTCTTTTACTTGTTGGCTACACACCACCTATATTCGCATACGATACACAAACATCTGTATATGATTTTTGCTATAGGAATGTGTATTCTCTCCTATTTAAAATATTAACATTTTATTTCTATGTTCAAAAAACTTTCTAAGCACACGGTGGTTTTCGGAAACTATGAAATAAACGTTAGCGCGCCTGTCTGGTCTCAAAAGATTCCAAACACATCAAAGTTAAATTTTGCTAATTTCATGCGCGATTAGAAAAATACCTTTGAGAACATTTTTATTTTGGGTTTTATTTGACTAAGAATTTTAACAATTTAATGTCAATTTTAGACTAATAGATAAATCAAAAAAAAAAAAAACCTCAAATTTGATTACACATGTAACATTTATTTTAAATTTTGCCGCGATAATGATTTTCTATAATGTGCCGTTCAAATTATCGCTCGCCGGTAATATACACGTGTATATACAGAATATGTTATTCTGAATGAGTAATATTTGTTTTCATCGGGATATTTATAGAATAGTATACACAAATTTACATAAAACTGAAATAAGTTTAACACGGAAACTTTTCTATTTTCAGGCTCAATAATAACATTTTTCTGGGCATTTTTGTTACCTCCTGTTCAAACTAGTCTTTATTTTTACCGCTACGACAATACAATATTAAATAGTTTGGAAGAGAAACCAGTCAAGATAAACGGTGACGCAAATATCGAAAAAGGTAAGCCTAAATTTCTTTTTCTTATTTTAGTAAAATTTTAACACTTTCTGCCCTAGTGAAGTTTTTACCTTATATCCTTAATAAGGTAGATACTGAAATAATAATAGAAAATAAATATATGTAAATAAAGGTGATGATCGCGTTAATTGAAAAATAATGATTTTTTTCTTTTCTTTTTATAAATGTGAGATTATTTTTATTTTTGCTTATTCCCTAGCAGTGGTGGATTTAGCGAACTATAAGCGAAAAATTAGAGAATGTCACGATACGACGACATATTAAATGCAAACAATATAGCTCGCCTTAAGGGAAAACAAAAATCACATTTAAAAATTTTACACATTTCAAAGTAATTAACGAGTGGATTTTTTTTCTTGCTTCGGGAGCGTATGAAATGAAAACATATGAACATCTGCTAGAACTTACGACCCGAAATATTTAAAAAATACATATCCGATTTTAATTAGAAGTTTGTAATTGCGTTTGTTTAAATTTTAGCACCTGGGCAATTTATCATCGCTTTAATTATTTTAAAATAGAACTCTTGAAACTTTTCGTTTCATTTTTAACAACCACGGTTATTTCGGTCCGAAGGATTATTATTTTTCTTTTTCTTCATTATGTATACGGCCGGGTTAATGATCGTCAGAACCAGGGATGAATACAGCAATCTGTTTCCCTGGTCCGGGCAATTTAGATTTTTGGGAGAGCGGAGATTTTTTTTTATATTTTTACCGAGAAAATTTTTTTGGGATATTCCTGAATATAAAATAAAATATATAAAAAATGATTTATTACGTAATTTAAAGTAATAAAAAAGCAAGTGTGAACAATAAATTCTCAAGTAAAATAACCGATTAGAAACAACAATTTTTTCTCAATTGATTTTAAAATAATTAATTCTAATTGTGGCATTAAAGAACATCATATTGTAAAAACATTCCAACGGGGGGGGGGGGGGGGGTCATTATCTTTTTATAATAAACGAACACGTCGTGGTGTTTCAGCTATTTTAAATGGGGACTTTTCTTAGAAATGAAAAACAAGAAAAAAGCAACAGACACCGAAATGTTATCTATAGATCATGTTGCTTTAGGGGAAAAAAAAAACAAAAAAAACGAATAAATGAAAACAGAAAAGAGAAACCTTTAAAAACAATTTATTGATATTAACGATAAATGGATCGCCGTGAACCCTGATAGTTCCCCCCCTTTTAAGGCTGACAAAAAGTATCAACTGCAGCGAATATTTTTTTCAGCTCGTGAATATTTTACATCATTCGCACATTTGCAATAAAAGTACATCAGTTTTTTTTTTTCATAGAATAACAAGTAAAGGTCAAAGTCAAATTTTAAAAGATCATTTTTTTTTTTTTTTTTATTGTCATTTTATGAAGTTTCATTTTTAATAAATCTCGCAATTTTGAAATTTAAAAATATACTACTACCAATTGAACCATATCAAAATGTTTTGGCAGCAACTTTTCACATAACTGTAAACAAAGCGAATAAAACGAATTTTATTTCCTATTAAATTCTGCATTCTTAAACTGTTTATATTAAGTTCTGGGTGGGGGGGGGGGCATCCCCCAACCGCAACCGCTACTGGATTCATCCCTGGTCAGGACATTGCGAATATAACGCTGAAGACTTTGAAATGTATCGCTTAGTTTATTAGCGGCTATTTTTGAAATATTCAAACGAAATAGCATAAAAGTTATAACTCGCATGCGAATATTTAATTTTACTTTACAGTATTAATTTTCGAAGTTTTAAAAAAGGAATATAAAAAATGTATTTATAAATTTATTTGTAGAATTTCATATCACACTGTTGAACATGGATATAAACATATATATATATATATACAGAGTGCGGCGGCAGCATAACTTCCTTTTTTTTAAAGGGGTCACTTTTTTTCTACTAAATTTTGTTAAAGAGAAATAATAAAGCAGAAAATCGAAATACTGCGAGAAGGGAAGAAGCATACACATATTGCCCTTCAATTGGGGGGATCTAGAGTATGTCATTTCGATTTTCTGTTATTATTTCTCTTTAACAAAAAATTTAGTAGAAAAAAAAGGGCCCTTTTAAAAAAAAGGAAGTTATGCTGCCGTCGCACGCTGTATATATGTAGATTTTTTAAGATACATATTTATAAAATAGGTATACATATATAAAAGATTTCGTTTTTTAAGAAGTTGTCGCCGCGGATATAACTATATCCGAAGTTACGTTAAGTAAAAAGATTTTACTTTTTTTTTTTTAAAGATACAATTTATTTACATATTACAAATTAATTTTTTTCTTTTTTTGACGGAGGTGAAATTTAGTGAAATATGGTAGTTGCACAATATTTTATTGTAAATTACAGTAACTTAAAGAGAGTATATGTTTTCATAAGGTTCAGGTGGAAATCGCAAATATTAGATAATCTCTGTTTTTCGGCAAAAAATGTACAAGCTTTTTCTCTATCGAATTTTTAAACGTTTTGAATTTGTTTCGAAAAAAATATCCACTTATTGTACACTTTCATCAGTAACCGCGCTACTTAATTATATAAAGAACAGTGCGTGTTTATTTTTCCATCTTTTCACGTTTAAAGTTGGTAATATTTTCCGACGAGCAATTTTTCCGAAAAGCATTTTGCAGTTTTCCTTATTCAAACATATATTTCATGCTCGCGTGTATGCTCGCCATTTCTAAATACACGTGTTTGAGGTGTGTACGGGTTCTTCGACAAATAACGCGGAACGCGCAGAGACAGTAAACTCACTCAGAGACAGTTTGGAGCTGGTTCGGTAAATAAACTGTATTTTTGTTTATCGTTTTATTCGGCCGTCCTTTGCTTGTCGTTATGTAGGTGTTCCGTTCGAAATCGCTATCGTTGAACTGTGTTGTGCGCTATGTAGACTTTTAGTATACTTCGTTTTACATAGTTACCGTAAGAGTGCCGATACGAATATAGTGATCGAGTAAATATGGCGTCATCTGGATATAATATGTTATATCGCTTTCGAATGCACTTACTGCGTGGGGCGATGGATTTTCGAAAATACGCTCAATGTCGTCCCCTCTTATGAAATATCCTCGTTTTATATCACCGTTTCTGGATAGTTCATATTTATTCGCACAGTTTTACCACCGTTTATCGCAAATATTGTCGAGTGTATTCGTCTTCAGTGTTGCGTTCAGATTAAAATGTGTGAGAATTTGTCGTAGCACGGCTCAGTTTTCGCTTATTTGACCTATTTCACTTTGCGGCATTCAGACCCCTGGGTATTTGATCGAAAGGCAATAGGGCGATCGCATTACGGATTATAATTCGACTATTACGAGCACCAACGGCGAGCTAGTAGTTCAAAATGTTCCGATTAAAAGATTAAATATCATTTTCGGAGGCAGAATTTTCCAAAAAGATAAAAATACATTTTTCGGATGCCCCGCTAAAATAAATCTTTCCCAGACATATTCGGACCTAAGAATTGTAATACTTAGCGAAAGCTGTATATTTAGTATGTTTCGTTAGTGTTTATTCGAAGAAAAAGAAAAAAAAGGAGAACAATAGTAATAAAGAAAAAGTATAGCATCCGCTTGCAACGGAATATACTTGTTTATTAAATTTTTCGTTTTAATTATTTCGCCTAGAGCGGTTTTATCCGTTCTAAGCGTTCCTCTGCGACTAAGTTGTTCGGGACCCGATCCGGAATTGACGAATTCCGCAACGGCAATTCGCTCCGGATGATCAACTTGATGAGCGTAAACACCGATTCCGGAGAGGACCACGTCGAATATTTAAAATCGAATCGAAATATATTTCGTAATTTGTATGAAGAAATATCTTTTCGTGCGGTACAAATTATTGCTTCGTAATGATGTTACTGAAGAGCCGAGCAAGATGAATTTGCGTCCATGATGTCGATGTTCGACTGATAACTCTAGATGACCGGAAAGCCGAACGCCCGGAAAGGATCGCGTTTCGTAGCAATGATGGTTGCTGCTCTACAAGCGACTGGAAGATGCCGTGATGAGATCTGTAGCAGGAATAGCGTTGCCCGAAATGAGAAAAGGCTGTTGGGGACCTGCCGATGATGATGACGGGGGAACGTCGAATGAGCGCGGCAACCCCGGGTAATACGCGCTGTTTAGAGTGGCGTGTGGCTCCAAAAAGAACTTTTGCGCAGCACACCATGGTGCGGCCGAGGTCGTGTGGTAACTGACTCTGCAGGAACCGGAACTGCCGACTGGTGAAGACGCGAATGATGCGTGTAAAATTCAGTAGGCGACCGACTCGAGGGATGGAAATCATCATGCGGGATTGTATAAATAAGAACGGACGACGGCTCGCTCTGTAGCGTGATTGGTTGTGGCCGTCCCGGAACAATCAATAAGAAATCTGTGTTTGATTTTCCGCAATCGGTTAAAAATTATTTATTTAGAAAACTTGAAATAACCGAAATCGATTAATTCGACAGACGGATTCGGGCGATGCGAGATGGCGTTCGAGTCGTGCTAACAAACGCCGAACTAAGATGTTCAAACATAAATTACCCGAATGATTCCGCGTTAGGAAATTAATCGATGCCGGTAAAAACACTTCGTATAGTGATGATTAATAAAGACCGCAGTTCTCTTTATAAAAGCCAGCTTCCGGATCGAATTAGATAACAATTGTAACTGTACAATTCCGGAAGGGGTAAAATCTTACAAGCTTACATTTTTTCATTAATGATGACAAACTCATTAAAGATGGTGTATTTCTTTACGCCAAAACACAGTTTTATAGAGGAAAATGAAACTGACGATGAAAAAGAGGCAGCAATAAATACCAATTATAATGTGTCCAGGTTGTGGAATCAATAGATTAAGGCTCAGTGTGTGGCCCCTCCCTTTAATAACCCAAAAACAGTCAAAAAAAGAAAAAGAAAAAAAAGGGCCATTAAAAATATGTATAATCATTTTAAACACGTCAAAAACACACACTACGACAAAAAAAAAAAAAAAGAAAAAGAAAAAAAATCGATTTTCATTTCTGGTAAATAGTAGGCACAGTACACAATATGTAAATAGCATCGTAATAAATGAATTTGATCACGCAGACACCCGGGCGAAAATTTAATTCATCCCAACTACATAATTGCATAGATTAATTATTATTGCTCAGTTTACGAGATAATACCTTCTTTCGGCCTTCGTATACATTAAGTGCACGTAAATAGATAAAATAATAAAAGTGGGCCTACACGCAAACATAGGTTTTATGTTTTTTGTATTAACTTACTTCTAATAATATCGCAGGATAATTAAGGCTATTTATAACAGTACAAGGTTTCATACGGGTTACTAAATAATTTCTCTTTGTTTTTTTTTGGGGGGGGGGGGCGGATTTTAGGTGGGGGGGGGGCTAACCTTTATGAAAATTAATGGCATTCTATCGAAATTAAAAGCTCAGAATGGACAAAAGGTTTTTCCGTTTCAGCTTGTTTTTTCTTTTTCTTAACTGCGCATTGAAAACTGTACTTTTGTACCGAGGAGTTCTTGTTTTGATTTATTGTCGCTGTCGCAGCGGTATATATATATATATATTTAAGTTAACCGGTTGCCTCTACATACGATAAAAAATGAGAAATATTTTACCCCCCGATGTGAACGAAGTTTTGAATTTCCTGAAATTCAATTGTCTCCGATATTGGAGTCAATTTTTCAAGTGAAATAAAAATTTGACTGCAAACATCGAAAAATTCGCATATTACGGTAATTTTAATGATACACCTTTTAAACCAGTTAATCGAGATTCGTGAAAGTAAAAATTCTGAAAACTGCCTAAATCGTGTATACCGATATTTAGTGAACATTTTTTTGAATGAACGTAATGTCCGAAAAAAGGTGTCGTGTTCATAGCGACCGTGTTGTCATAGCGACCCATCGATAATGGTGTTCATAGCGACTATCGGATTTTTTTTTATTATTATTACTATATTCGACTTGGACGACCGTGTTCAGACATTTTTATTTTTATTATTATTATTATTGTTATTATTATTATTATTATTATTATTGTTATATGCGAACTAGAGTGATTTTGTTAAAACTACTAGAAATGATAATACACGACTAGAAGCGTACTCATGTTTAATCATTGATAATTTTATTTTCAACTAAAACTATATCGAGCATTTAGTAGGGCTGGTGATTTTAACGGGTATACGGATAACCCGGTTAACCGCCGTATCGGTTTAAACCGATCATTCGGGTAAAAACCGTATTTGCGGTTTTTACGGGTACGGTTAACCGTATGAAACGGTTACCCGTATTAATCGCGATTTCGGTTAACCGTATGAAACGGTTACCCGTATTAATCACGATTTCGGTTAATCGTATAAATCAGTTAATCGTTTTAACAGTTATATAATAAAATTAAAAATAATTTTTAAATAAATCGTTATAATATAATTTTTTAATTGTTCGTATAGACGGTTATTTAATAAACTATAAAATTTTATTTTAGAGGGTATGGCCGGTTAAGGGGTGTAAGAGTGCCTTCAAACCAAACTTTATAAAAAAAAAATATATAAATCTAGGGCATGAAAAAAGTAGTTAAAACTGGAAGTTTCGAACCCCTAGTCCTACAGGGGGCTCCTGTAGTCACCATTTCGTTATTTTCGTTTTTTTTTACGATATCTTAGCCATTTTTCAATCGATTTTAAAAATTCTTGTTGGAGTATAAATACATATAATGGAGAATTCTATAATGGTGATTTTTTTAAAATTTTTAGACGATAAATTCAAATTTTTAGAAACGTTCAAAATTTTTAAAATGTCATAAAAAATATTTTAAATTTCAGTTACGACGGAAAAAATATATAACGTGTTTTGTGGTGTAAACTACTTATTGAAGTTTTTCCAGATTTTTAAAAGTGACGGAGCGGTTCAAAAAAAATAAAAACATGCATTTTTGGCTGAAAAACCTCTTGAAATTCAACTAATAACAACGAAATAGATATACATATGTTACGTATTTGAAGATAACATGTTTTCCTGAATTTTTTCGGATTGTCAGAATAAAAAAATATAGAGATTCTGCACGAATTTAAAATTCCCATAATAGCAAATTAGGCAACACAATGATATATTATGTAACTTACATTTTATAGTTTGCTTCCAGTTGAAGTTTCAAAGGTTTTTCAGACAAAAATGCATGTTTTCATTTTTTTGGACTTGTTTTATCTGTTCCTGAAGTTCGAAAAAATTCAGAAAAACATTTTATTTTAATATATGTAACATATATCTATTTTGGTGTTATTAGTTGAATTTCAAGAGGGTTTTCAGCCAAAAATGCATGTTTTTATTTTTTTTTGAATCTCTTCCACCACCTTTAAAAATCTGATAAAATTCACCGTTATAGAACTTTCCATTATCTTTAACCTCCAACAAGAATTTTTTAAATCAATTGAAAAATGACTGAGATACTGTAAAAAAACCGAAAATAACAATATCAGGCATTCTGTTATAAATAATTTTCAAGTGATTTGCTATTGCCGAAGGAGAACCATTGTAACTTAAGACAGCTTTGCAATAAATAATTACATATTGCGTCTTTACTGTCTATAGATTTTTCAGCATAATTCCATACCCAACTATTTTTTTTTGACATCTTGAATTAAAAACGATATCAGAATAAAACTATAGCTTAAGAAAATAAATCGTCAAAACTAACTTTCAACCACTTAATACAACTTTTTTTCCCAATGCGTTGTAAATAAATCGCACTGGTTGGAGCGGACTGTCTTTTGTAGCATAGCATCTGTTGCATTGCTGAGTGACTCACTCCCGAAGCAGTGCGCGTACGCGAGTGATTATGAAGTAAGGTTTTAACTCACCGAGCTGCGGTTTTCCCGTAAATAAATAATTGTTTGAAACTAGGATTGATGTTATTAAATGGCAAAGCGATAACAACAAAACACGAACTATTTTAACTAAATCCCGCAATGACATTAATTACACAACAATCCAAAAAGAAACGAATAAAACGATTATTATTATTATTACTATTATTATTTAATCAACATTGCGATTAATACGAATATCGTTTCGTACAATTAACCGTATCCGTGAAAACTGTAAAACCGATTTTTACCCGTATCACCGGCTTTTAACCGAAACCGCGGTTACACGGTTAACCGTATCCGTGAAAACCGTAAAACCGGGTTTCACCCGTATCATCGGTTTTTAACCGTAACCGCGGTTACCCGGTTACCCGGTTTTTAACAGCCCTAGCATTTAGACAACGGTGCGTTTTATTAAAAAAATTAAACCGGATGTGAGTACGCCTCCATTCATCTATTATAATTTTACATTAACCAAAAATGATATACATATTATGCATTAAATTACGTTTTTATAATATTGTATACCGTTACATGTTAATATTAATATATAGAAATATCAAGTTTAAAGTAAATAATAACGAATTTAGATATTACATAATTTATAAGAGAACCGTAACAGAATATGATCGCAGTTCATTGTAGTAGTACAATCAGAGATTTCCAGGAAATTACCTTCGCGGTCTCTTTTGGTCGCTATGAATACGTAACCTGGGAAAAAGGATCGTTTCCGAAAGGGAGATTATGTATAAGTTATATATGTATCGGCTCTCCGTCAGAATTTTATAGTTATTTTAAAAAAATAAAAAGAAGAAGAAAAAAAATAGTACGACGAAATTGTCGAAAAAATATAAAGTACTGAAAAACATACTTAACGCGGCCGTAAAAGAAAAAGCGGAATTGACGGCGTCGTGAATGCACATTTTTCCATTATCTGAGAAAGATTGTTGCGGCAAGCGACTATTTCGATGATGGAGATTGTGCCTCATCGATGATATCGACATGTGTCGGATAAAGTAAATTAAAGACAAGTGCGAATAGGTAGACGAATTTCATTTCATCGATAACGGGGAATCGAAGGTGTAGTTTGGAAAGTAAGATGAGAGATGCAAAAGTTAAAAGTCAAAAACGAAAAAAGAAAGAGAGAAAAAACACATTTCGAATTCGAACATCTAGGTATGAGTAAAAAATATGTAAATCTATTTCGAAAGAATGCGCTATCAAATCGAATTTGCGTAGCCTGGAAAGGAAGGTCATGCAGTACAGGCAGTAAGTGAAAATGTTGAATGATTTTTAATTGTAATAAATAACGAAAATACGCTCATGTAACGCTGTTAATTAAAAGCGAACGCAATCAATCATTACGAGATAATCTGACTTATCGGATTATTATTCTGCTAATATCCCGAATCCTGTTCGATTAATAAAGTTCCTCTAACGGCGACAAAATTATGGCAAAAACATTTTGATACGTGATTAAAGATCGACGTAGTCGAAGTGACAACTTGAAGTCGTATTTAGCAAGTGCAATTAGTAGAATGCATCTAGAAACTCGTTTATTAAATTAATAAATATTTTCGTAATAAAGAAGAAAAAAAAAGTCAACAGCGCCAACTGGCTAACACGTATTATTGTTGAAGTGTGTATCCCAAAAAAAAAAATAAAAAAAAAAGGTAAACTTCTTAATTATTGGAATGTTAAAAACCCGGGGATATTTGCAATCACGCGCTACAATCGATACTTGCTTTCGATTATACGGATGTATAGAGATTAATGTATATATAGTCTAAATTCGATTCGTTCGAAAATTAATACGTCTTTTTTTTATGTTACCATCATCTCTTTTTTCTCTTTTTTCTTTCTTTCTTTCTTTCTTTCTTTCATTCTTTCTTTCTTTCTTTCATTCTTTCTTTTTAGGAAAATCAGAAAAATTCCAAATTTTACAAAGCTGCCCGATTGAACAAACAGACAGCGAGTATTTTTTAAACGTCGCAGAATCATTCTACGTATGCGCAGTACAAATTGCTTTAATGAATTCTGTTTCGTAAGACCAGTTGTAATTAATATAAAGATTAAAAAAAAAAAAAAAAAAGAGAGACAACGAAATTATTTCATAAAAAATTGCATTTTCCCGCTTTCTTTCCTTCCTAATATCAGTTTGACGAAGCTGCGTAATGAACACAGTCTCTAGAATCTCGAGAGATTGAGATTGACCATCATCCCCAATCTCTCTCCTTGATTCGCGACACGAAATAATTTAAACAAATGACGGAAGAGAAAATCTTAAATTCTACCGAGCCTACGGAAGAAGAAAGTTTCCGTAGTACAATGAACACGCTGCAAAAATATTCCGAGATAAAAATCGACAATTTGTTTAAAAAAAACAACTTCATCAACGGCATTACACTACAGCTGTGCTTCACGCTCGACTTCTATATACAATGTGATTTTCCCGACAAAGGAACTTCGAGGAGATGTGAGAAATTAAAATTATTTTTGTCGCGAAAATGCGCAATATGGCAGCGAGGTTTTCTCAAAGATTTTACAGTTATTAAATAATTATCTTTCGCTAAATCCGAATAAACGGATAATCGTCAACAATCGAGGAGGAGGATAATATGATTTTCCGGATAGAGATCACAGAGCGGTGGAGGTCTTTTTGTATATCGAGAGAGAAAGAGATAAAAAAAAAAACTGAGTCAACAGAAGGGTGGCAGTGGTGGCTGGTTTCGATCAGAACCGAGCACGGTATTCTATGCTGTCGAGCGAATAATGGTATTCGGTAGATTAGCCTTCGGCGGTCTGAACGGGGCGAAATCGGTTTTGCAGCGGGCAATCAGGCAAATTTGATCATGATGACGAGGCGAATGTAAATCGTGAATTAATAACGTAAACAGGAAACGTTCTATGCACCGTCGTCTAGCGCAACGGATCGTTCTTACATGTGTACTCCTACACAATTGGTTACATTCTACACGTGACCAGGCTACAATGTATCTGTGCGCATAAATTAATCGCACACGCGCCACCTGACTACATGTACGATACATTGTTTATCCTGTGCACAGGCCGGGCCGGACGGGTCGAGGCCAGGGTAAAAATGAGATAAATTTACACGCAATTAAAAGAGCGCGCAGCAGTCCAATTAACCGCAGAACGGCCGCACAAAAGTCACGCCAACTTGAAGTTCATTTTCACAATTAGTATCATTCCTGCGTGACTTTCGTAGTGGTCGTGATTGTCAGGCCGATGGCGATCGTGGACGTCTCGAGAAAAGCACTTTTTTCTATTTACGTTCTTATTTGTCATCGTTAAGAAGCGCGCCCACACTGTGCGTTTGATTCCGTTAATCGTCGCTTTAAATTATTCTTAATTCCTTTGCTTCGCTCGCCTAGCGCGCGAAATGCCCCCTTTCTCCGTAGACGCTTGCAACGCCCTCTCGATGCCGATTAAACATAATAACTTATTAATTAGTAGCCCCGTCTCTCTCGGGCCGTTTTATTTTCGAGTAATTTAGCGTTGACGCACACACGCGACAAATAGAACCGTTATCTGTTCAACGACTATAGAGCTGCTCCGTATTATTTTCCGTATTCTTGAATTCAAAGTACGTAAAGGAGACGTGTGGTTTTACCCCCCCACCACCATGAAATTGCTCACCAAAAAAAAAAAAACGCTATGAATTTTCCCGGAAAACTCCGTCAAATCCCCGATAGGCTGAGACAGAGCACGTGTTCCGAAGCCGGTCTTCGTACTACGTTGAAGTGTTCAAGCGAGAATATAATAAAGAGTTCTGTGTAGGGGTTAGTTATGTCGCGCGGAAGAGTTTAATAGTTTAGGACCGCTCCTTTATCCCTTTGACCAGACCGATCTCTATCGATTAATTACTACCGCAAATATTAAATGATGCTTTCCTATTCATACAATATCAATATGTATTCAAGTGATTCGCCGGATTTATTGTTTTCCAAACCGTAATAAAGATACGCATTGAAACACACAAAATAGAACGAGCGGCGCTTTTAATGCTAATTTTTCTCGAAACATTATAAATGTCTTTCTTGAAATATCAAACGTTGCAGCATTTTCATTTCAGTCTCAACGTAAAAAATGGTCATTAATAAACACACACACCCACATCTATATTAAACAAGTATTTCACGCGGATACATTAATACATGAATATATATCGTACGGGCAGCTCCGGTTTTCCGTTATATTCTTCCGCTCGACATAGAGAATTTTATCTAGGTTGTTTCGTTGAAGCGTCATTAGACTAGCTTTTTATATCTTACGGGCGGCAACGAGTGTGATGGAAGCCGTTTATGATTTTTACTTTATAGCAAATGATTCTCTTACATTTACATCGTTGACAATATTTACAGCATTATCAACATCGTTTACATTATTATTGGTATCATTGACGGCAGTTAAATTATTTTCCCCATTTACAACATTGATATTGAAGGCAGTGCGTCGCTATCGAAAGGAGAGGACGATCGGTACAAAAGTAGGAGATTGCGCATTTCAAGTGAGTTGACGTGTCATGGAAAGACGGCTTCAAAGCACGTGGAATTGCATAATATGGAAATGGTTGGTTAATTCTTCAGTTCGAGTCTGAATAAATTCCATGAATATGGGACCGTGCGCATCACCAATTTTGGTTAGTAAAGATGAGAAGGCGACATCAGAGCTTGTCCCATCACTTGCACAAGCGAGTAGAGTAATGTATGGAAGCTGCCAGATAGAACTTTTTACTCAATCGCTTGTAAATCTGTGTCTGGCAAACGGCGCTAGTTGACCGAGGTCGCTGGTAAACACCATGTCCTTATCTGCGAACGGACGCCGGTGATTATGCATAATGTGTTCAAGTCAAAAATTCCTGTACCCGAGGAAAGCGGATCCGATTGCACTTGTCGACGAAAACGATGCGAACATTAGCGAATACTGTGCGAAACTGGTTCGGTGCTTTCACTTGGAGGCCCTTCATCTTTTACGAGCTCCTGATACGAAAGACAACGTGTACAGTAGAGCTCTGGTGTATATATGTATAAATAATACCTTTTTTTTTGCCTTTTCATGGTATCAGTTTATGGTTAAATTTCGTGCGACACTCCTTATGACATTTTATGGACGAACAAATTTTCGGAATGATCCCCAGCCATAAGACATATTCATGACAAAAAGGTAAATGATGCAGTAGCACATCTAACCGGGTGATATTGAAAATTTGAATTTCATATTCTCCCCTGAGCTTTTGTCATTTTTTTTATATATAGAACTTTTGATGCGCAACATTTTTTTCCTTCTTTTTGACTTAAATACGTCTTATGGTTAGGGGCATTCCGAAAATTTATCCGTTCCGTGAAATGTCACGCCAAGGCATGTCACACGAAATGTGTTACCATAAACTGTTACCGTGACATTATCGCATATATATAATTACACCCTATATATATATATATATATATATATATATATATATATATAAGTAAATAAAATAAGTCCCATACCCTTGATAAGGTATCATGGATTGCGAAGTTAAGGTTCACAATGTACTAAGCCTAATGGATCTGATGAGAATGCTGGGGACAGTTCCTCTTACCCGGTCGCCTTTACGTTCCTAGATTTCTCTGGTACCCAATTATTTCAGGCTGGGTAAACTTGGGAGAAGTCTCGATAACCTATGATACCTCTAATTTGGTAGCCAAGCACCTTTAATCACTAGGCTACCATGCTGCCTACATATATATATATACACAATTCGGACTCGAACTGAAGAATGAAGCAGCTGTTTTCACATCGCGCAATTCAACGTGCATTGACGACGCCGTATTTTCACGTAGACGCACTTGAAACGCGCAACTATATCTCCTAGTTTAGTACCGCATCGTCTTCTCCTTTCGATGGTAACGACATAAACCTCCGATGTCAATGTAAATACCGTATCTGTCTCTAAAGAATCTCTTCCTGTACAATAAAAATCATAAACAAGTCGGCTTTCATACTCGTTTATTTTTGTAGATTCTGGCCCGAGGAAAAAAACCAACCTGACAAAGGCTCAAAGAAAAAAGGTAGATATACATTCTCCTATGTCGAATGAAAAAGAATAAAGCAAAGGCAAAGCTGCCCATAAGAATATGCATGTATTAATGTGTCTAGCGTAGATACTCGTTTGCTTTCTATAAATTTTCAGACGATAGTTAACGCATAATATTGTTAATCTATGGATTTCGTTTACGTTTCTGTTCAGTAGTTTTTAATACTTCATTGCACTTGTAGATAAAGTCTGTGCTATTTGAAATAAACCAATTAAATATTTCATTTACGAATGCACAACTGGGGTAAACTAATATTCAATATTTCAACTCGATGGTACTAAAATTTTTGTTTTTTTGGACTGGTCAACTGCGTACATTAATCCTTTTGTATGGTTTTAATGGGCGACAGCGAGACTCAAAACAGATTCTATCGGAACGAAACACCACTGCCTAACCGACTGCATTACGAAGCCTTAAGGGAAGAACAAAACAAAAAAATATTAAAGATTAAATAATTAATTATCTCGAGTTAATTTTCATCCAGTTGCAAAGGAGTGAATTTAAACTTTTAGTCCCGGCGTCGTTTGCTGGATCAGCGTAACAACGGGAAAAAAAAAAAGGTACAAATTAACAGCTATCAATGAAAAGGAGGGCAGGCTTGACGTCTGTTCTCCTGAAATTTGCTAAACCAACGTGCAAGTTTATTTCGAACTTTAATTATCTCGTGTCTGCAATGCATACATTGTATTCCTACGCATTAATGTTTTCAATCATGTATAAAATATTCATCTTTATCGTACGAATTGAGAAACATGGATTGGCAGAATTTTTGGGATGAATACACTGTACATCGTGTGCTAGCGATACATTACAATTCAAAGAGATCTCTTTAATTTTGTTTTGATATATATATATATAAAATATTATATCGACAACATCCTGGAATAATAATCGTGTTCTTGATGCGCTCAGTTTTTTTTTTTTTTTTGCATTTATTGCTGAAGCATTTGATAGCATTTATTTTAATATTTTCTCGAAAGATTTGCTTGCGAGTGGATGTTTGTACGAATAATTTTTAAAACATAGCCTGTGAATAAACAAAATTTTCGTTCGGTTTAGAATATTTTGCGGTTCTCTTTGTATTACTATAATTTTAGCTTGCATGAAAAGGTTATATTTTTCGCACACCACCTTGTAGTTCAACTTGACCATTTATACATATATATACATATATGTGTGACGTATGTATTTTATCAAAAAATCAATATCTTATAGAATGCACAAAAAACAATAATACGCACTGCACTATAAAACATATATTTCAGCCGTAATGCGCCACTCACGAGACTTTATTCCGAATTTAAAATGCGAATGACAACGACGATGAAGTATTGTGATGCTTCTCCATTCCTAGACGAATCGTTTTTAAAGATAAGTTACGTTTAAGTGTTTTTTGTTTGTTTTTTTTTTTGTATTTAACGTCAGTTTGGTCTATTATTTCGTACACACCTTATTTGTCCTGTTTTGATTTATAAATAGGATAAGGCGTAAAAAATAAAATGTACTTTCACGTTCCTTTCTCACACGACCTCTATTATACGTTTTTCGCTTTTTGGTTCACGGTATTTCAAAGTTCATCTAAATGAATATTCTCTCTCTCTCTCTTCCTTTCGGTCGGATTTTGTGTTTTCAATTTTTCCTCAGTGTAATTTTTACTTATCGTTACATATCCGTGGCTTTTAATACGGTGCTGTTTTGTTTTGCTTTTTTTCGGGGTAACAGGGTTTCTGTTATTTCTTTTTTTGTTAGAAAGTATTCTAGCCACATTTATCACCATAACGAGATGTGTAGAGTTGGAATTTATTAAATGTGGTCATAAAGAAGCATACAGTAGGAACTAATAACCGTTCAAACTTTGTGGTAAGATTCATTTTTTTTTTTTTTTTTTTTTTGGTTTACTTAAAGTATAAAACTTTCAATTAAGTTAAAAATCAAAAATAATAATAGTGATTGAGGACATTTTCGGTCGCACCGCTGACTGCCGCCGCCGAGCTATTTCCGGCTTGTTAGTGATAACGGTCGATATTAATTTCCTTGAAATTATCGGGATGTGGCGGTTAAATTTTAAAATAAATAATAGTTATAATTAAGAATTATTTTCGATTGCTGAACGGTAATTTGACCATATCGAAGCCTAAATTTATATTTTCAAAAAATATCCCAATAACACACACTAAAAAAGCAAATTTTTCTTGTTTTTTTCGATTTTTGTTTTTTTCAATTTTTCGAATAAGCCTTGTTGAGTATGTTATTTTAAGAAAAACCTACTAATAATAATAAATACCCTTTACATTTCAATACTGATAGAAAGCAAATTTTCCGATAGGATTTAGGTAATGTAAATATAGCTTTTAACGATACGCGGGGGAAAGAAACTTTGCATACAAATACTATTTCATATAGCCTATATTGTACGTAACATTGTAG
The DNA here is from genome assembly GCA_039619475.1 of Icerya purchasi. Classification (NCBI taxonomy): domain Eukaryota; kingdom Metazoa; phylum Arthropoda; class Insecta; order Hemiptera; family Monophlebidae; genus Icerya; species Icerya purchasi. The sequence continues at coordinate 476,337,103 of CM077115.1, read as the reverse complement.
CGCTCTAAATGAATGTGTAACGATATTTTATAACGTGGACACATTTGATATTCTCTCGAAAATTTTTCACACAACATACATACGCAACTAACAAAGTAGTTAAATTACATCGACTAATGATTTTTTTTTTTTTTTTTTTGGCTTGCTAAAAATATAAATGTTACTCATAACAAATACGACCGTACAAAGGTTTACCTGCTGATACTGTTGTTTTTTTTTGCAGTAGTTAGAGATGATGCTGATGAAGTAAACATGGTGACCCGACGTGATTTCACCACTGTTACCGGGTTAATCGTTTTAACGAAACCGCTCTTATTTTAAAATTACTTAAACGATCCGCAACAAACTGTAAATCACGGCAGTTGCCGGTATCGACTAAAAACTTTGCCCCAATGTTACGGCCTTGATCTAGCAAACACTCATACACAGGTTCACAATTTCCACGTAGGTCAGATTTTGTTATGCTAAAATATTTTTCGAAACTAAACTTTATTTATACCGGTAGAAATTAAAAATTGAACGCCATCCTATATTTAATATTTTTCATTTTTTTTTTTTTTCAATTTTGTTACTATTTTTTTCGTTTTGAAATTAGCATTTAATTAAAAGTTGATGTGTATTTTTGGATTTTTAAACTGAAATTTAATTTATACCAGAAACTTCATATCGCTCGTCTTATCATTTCAATTGTACGGTTCAGTGTTATTTGAAAACGTCTTTATTTTTTGGTTTTAATTTATTACTATGCAATTAAATGGAATCGCGTTATCAGCAAAATAATCTCTACTTTCCGTGCTCGTGATTGGGTTAAGTTAAGTTTATTAAATATATATTTTTCTATTTGTTTATTCATTTATTTTTAAAAGTAAAGTTAATTGCGGATTGTAAAACCGAATATCTTCGATGTTTAATTAAAGTTCGGCTAAAAATTAGCGTGAAAATTAATTTTAATTTTTTTTATAAATTTAATTAGCCAATTAAAAATGAATAATAACAATACAAACTACAAGCTTTCACCGAGGCGATTACCATTCGTCCATCGTTAACATGTTCATATAACTTAACAGTCGAAAGAAAAAATTGGCATTTTTAACGTGGTTGAAACTATCGCGTATTATTTCGCGTTACTTTGCCTTCTCTAACCGTCGATCACATGCCTGCTACTTGATAATACAGTGACTTTCTTTAATAGTGGCAAACTATTATATCTACGTATATCGGATTAACAATGATATTGAATAATGTTATGCGATTAAATACCAATTTATTTAATTGCTCTCTTATTATACATTTTCAAAAGCGAGTCAATCCATCGGTTTTTTTTTTTTGTTTTAAATTCTAACAGCGGCACAAATAGTGTTTTGCTAATAATTAGGAAATAAATGAAATCGATCGTTTTGCTTAAATTCTTCCACAAATAGCTTGTAATAAATTTTCTCTTAATTTTTCTTTTTACATTTCAATATTAACGCTACATTATTTTCGTCTTGAAATGTGTTATGCTGGCTGATATAACTAGATGAAAAAGAAAAAAAAAAGTATTTATCATCCTTTTTGCGTTGAAATGTGCAGAGTCATTAAAACTAAATTTTCGATAATTTCATTATAAATAATTTAAAAACTAATATTTTATGTCGGAAACTTTTATAGATATTCAGCGTGTATCTTTGTTACACAATTCAGCCATGTGCTATGATTGGACAAAGAAATATTTATATATTTATATGTCTCTTACTTCTGATTTTATATAACTTCAGTTTCGTAATATTTTATATTCTCTTCCCGCTTTTAAATAGCTAATAAAATAAAAATTTACGATTTTAGGTTACCAAGTACCGGTGAGAACGGTAAAACGAGCATCGCTTTCTGTTGTGATACGAAGACTGTGGGCAGACTTTAAGTATGCTTATACTAATTCTTATACGTTAAAATGGTCTCTGTGGTGGTCAATTAATTTTTGTGGTTTTAACCAGGTAATAATTATGTACGGCCTTTTCTTTTTTTTTTTTTTTTTTTTTTTTTTTTTTTTTTTAATATTTTATAGTTAACATAAAACGAATTACTGATAATGCTTGAAATTTTTAATAAAGTAGATTTGTGGCTGGTAAATATGTGTACGAATTCGTTAAAATAAAATAGGAAAAGAGATTTATCTGAAGTGCGGCTTTAATCATTGTTAAGTGTAACAATGGTGCCACCGTGAATCGTGCGGTTCACGCGCAAGAGAAAAGAACAAGTACAGAATATGAGAAAGTTTTGAACATAAAAAAATCAATCGACATTCCAAATGAATTGATCGAAATTCGGTCCGCAAATGATTTTAAAAAACGAAATAAATCAAATATTGTACCTTAATGGCGGATGGAACGGCAAATGTAATAGTACCGTTCAACAATTTTCTTTATATATATGTATATATATATATATATATATATATATATATATATATATATCGGATATGTAGAAATAGAGGAAAGGCGTGTACAAACTAAAAATATATTTGGAATTTTGTAACGTTAAATAGCCGTATACAGGTATAAGTATGGTTTATATGAGGAAAATTAAAAGATATTTAGTCCAATGTAAAACATTTAAAAGAGCGGAGATTTAATAACAAATTTAATTACATTCCAGCATTAGTTATAAGGTATTCATTTCTGCATAACATAGATATCTCTGTTTATCAGTCAGGACCTGTAGAAATTGCGCGCTAATAATTAGATTTATAACGCATTTTTAAATTCCGAGAAGGCGGATAAAAATATTTAATTAAAATCTTGTATTAATAAATGCTAATATACGCATATCAGGAATAAATAATCCGATATTTCAAATTATTACTTTATTTAATTTCACTAATGAAATATGTATTTTATATCGTCTTATATACCGTAGTGGTATAGATTAAAGCTTCGATTGTTTTCACGCATATCCGTTATTTTTTGTGTTGATTAAAACGTGACTGCGTAGTAAATATTACCAAATAGTACGTCAATTACTATTTATTCTATAATAGAGATGTGTAGAATTGTGGTATAACTATAATACTATTTCGAAATATCATCGAGTATCAGTTGTTGCCAAATAATAGAATTAAATGACGAGTTTTTGTTTTACAAGTTTGTAAAACCGTGTTTTTAGTATTAGTTAATATAAACTTCGGGTAAAATGTATTCTCATCGAAGCTAACTAATCCGTTTACTGTGCCGGATTAACCACGTAGCAAGAGTAGCAATTGCTACCGGGCCCGCGCTGAAGGGGACCCCGGCCTCCGCCTGAGCGCAATTTTTTGAGTGATGTCACTAAAACGTAAAACTTTACACCTTTTCCAACCAAGACAATCCATTGCAGACAATCGCTATGTTCTACCATCTGGGCCAGTTGAGAGATTTGTTAAGTTCTTAAACATGGAAAGCCATACTGCTGAACAACTTGCCCAAAGCTTACTAGATTTCTTAAGTAACAATGGCATTGATATCAAAGATTGTCGTGGACAAAGCTCAGCAACATGAACGGAAATACAGCGGCCTGCAAGCACGAATTAAAGGAATAAATAAGTATGCAGAATACATTTCCTGTCTTGCACATTTATTAAATTTAGTTGCTAAGTGTGCTGCAGACTGTTGTATAGAAGCATTATTTTTTTTATCGATTTTATTGAAAATATTTATAATTTTTTTTTCTGCTTCTACACATCGGTTGGGTCTTCTTACGAAAGCTCTTACTTCGAATATTCCGATTTTGAAAAGGTTGTCGGATACTAGGTGGTCTGCCAGAGCTGATGCTACGAAGGCACTTTTATGTGGTTTTACCACTACCAAGCAAGTGTTGGATGACATTTGCAATAATATAGATCAACAGGCAGAGTGTCATTATCAAGCTTACGAACTAGTTTCAAAGATGAATAAGTTGGAAACGGGAATAATGGCAATTATATGGAATGGTATCCTGGAACGCGTGCAAGCGACTAGTGCGTTGCTGCAATCGTCTAATATAGTCTTTAATACAGGGCACGTCCTTTATGAATCATTATATGGATATGTCCAAACAATGCGATCCACATTTTCAGATATTGAAGCAAAAGCCAAAGATCTGACGGGCTGTCATGAATATCAGCAACAGACCTTCAGACGACGCAAGCGAAACACAAAGTATGACCATTTTAGCGGTTATAGTACACTTGACGAACTTGTCGAATATGAAACATCTGGTAAACAGTTTGAAATTGAGGTGTTTGTTGTCATTATTGATAACACACTACCTGCTTTAGATAAACGCATTAAAGCATACCAAAGACTCAGTAGTGTTTTCGGAATATTTCGACAGTTACAATCTATTACAGCAGAAGAGATTTTGGGAAAAGCTCCAATTATGGTCAGTGCTTATGGAAATGATTTGGAAGACAGTCTAGACGACGAATTAGTGCAGTTTGCCGAACTACTCTGAGACGGATGTGGTTAGTACAATTGACAGTTCAAAAAACGAAGCTCCAGAAATTCAATATTATAAATTCCCAAATGGAAAATTCATTAGAATCATGTTTGTCCAATTTAGAAATTGCTTTGCGCATTTATTTGTCTCTCATGATCACTTTAGTCAGCGACGAACGTTCCTTTTCAACATTGAAGCGTATAAAAAATGAATTAAAGTGGAACACGATAAGTCAAGAACGTCTGAATTATCTCTCTTTGATGAATATAGAATATGATTTGCTCAGAGAAATTGAGACGAATAACATGATCTCTAAATTCGTCCGCATTAAATCTAGAAAAGTTACTTTGTAAAAGTTTAAAAAACAATAAAAGTTCGTCGTTATTAATATCATCAGTTTTAAAATGTTGGTTTCTTATCAAAATTATTCTAAATTGCCAGAGCAATCTCAATTCTGGCTTTTTGTACTTGTCAAAGGTCAACACGACCCCTATTGTAATCTACTTTACCATTAAACACTAACGTAATTTGTAACCTATAGATAGAAAATAAACATATTGAGTATTGAATTATTGTTTTACCACTTTATACTTAAGAACTCAGTAGATCAGGGGCCTCTCGATAGAATTTGCTACGGGCCCAGCGCTTGCTTAATCCGGCACTGTTCGTTTACCGATAGTTATTAGAATGCTGAATTTTTATTGTACTCCTAAAACATTTTTATAATACAGATATAAAGTTTAAATAATTTATGTATCTGCTAAATTAGTATTAAAGATGTGATTAGTAAAATGAGTAATTTATAAATAGGAACTGTGATACTACTGTATTAAAATGTGTAAGACATTTTGAAAATTATCGAGTTTTCTGTTTTATAGTTTCTCCTTAACTTTTATAACGTAAAGTAAGTAATCAAACTTGAACGTTAATAATATTTAATATTTCTTTTATTACCGCGAAACTGTTTTGAATATTAAGATTGGAAAAGTAAATTTGTTATGTTTGTGTAGTTGAATAATAAATTCAAAAAAAAAAAAAAAAGAAACTAACATTCTATAATTAATCTGCATTCTTTCTCATTAGTTGCATTAAATTTATTTAATTAAATATTAAAATATTAATACATGTTTCATAATATTGTAAGAAGTAGTTAAAAAAATATTGCATAATTATTTAATTAATATCCCTACATAAACATATTTTTATTTTAACGTACCTTAAAGTTAAGTCTAGCATTCTTGATACATCTGCATAACTCCTTCATAAAACTGTTTACAAAGGTACGAAATGGCATAGTGTTCACTGGGTAATTGTTTTGTTTTGAATGTTCCAAATGTATCGATACTCTTCGAAACACATTACTACAAATTCCGAATACTAGAGAATATTATTTTTCCCACCTTCGTTGTATAATATATTTCTACGTTAACAATCAAAGCAGAATCAGAATTCACTGATATTAAGTACCTATACTAATAATATTTCATTTGTATAAGGTAAATTATGTGCAATTAGATTAGCGATCAGGTGTAAATATGCAGTTATTTAAAAAAAATAAAAAAGAACAATTTATCAAGATGGACGCGAATGAACACCAATCTTTTTTTTTTTTTTTTTTTTTTTCCCTACCCTGGGCGCGCCAGCGGCCTTGACCCAACAACATGAAAAATTAACAGTTATAACTAAATAACCAGGCGGTCAGAAATGGAGAGGACAAAGGACAGTAGCAATGGGATAACTGAAGGCAATGGGAAGGAAAGAATATAGGTAGCGTTAAAGGGAGTAGGAAGACCCAAAACTAGAAGTTGGGTGTAAAGAATAGAGCGTTCGTTAGAGAGTGCTGAACATTCGAATAGGATGTGATTTGAATCACAAATACAAGAAGGCTCAGAAGCGTAAAGAGAGCAGAAAGGAGAAGGGGACAAAGCGAATCGAAAGCGAGAAGAGGGGAGAAGAGAATGATTGATTCTAAGCCTAATTAAGGAAACAACAGTGGAACGACGACAGATAGGAATAGATTGAAACCAAGGCAGGAAACTAGGAACCGGTTGAATAAGACGGTACTGAGAAAAGCGATTTGAGAATATAGATGGATACATGTCAGACCAAAGTCTGGAATGATTAGAGCGTGATAGAGAAAGAATGTCTGAGGAAGGGGAAGAGTCGAGGAAAGGACCAGTGCGGGCGGCTGAGCGAGCTAAAGAGTCAGCTGAGTCATTTCCCTCAATATTGGAATGACTAGGGACCCATAGAAAGTCTATGGAAATGGAGCGGAACGAGAACAAAGAGGAGACAAGAGAACGGATAGAGAGGATGATACCGTCAGAAGTATAAGAAGGAGGAGAGGAGATGGCTTGAAGAACGCCTTTGGAATCAGAGACAATCAGGAATTTGTGAACTCCACTCGTAGAGGATATGAAATGAATTGCACGAAGAATTGAGATCGACTCGGCCGAGAAGATAGAGCAGAAGGAAGGAAGTCTGAAGGACTCAGAGTGTAGGAACGTAGGAGACGTATACGCACCACCCACGCCCCCATCACTCTTGGAGCCATCCGAGAAGATTAAGGCATGGGAAGGAAAAGAAGAGTTCAGCAGCTGAAAGAATTCGAAGTTGACTACATTGTGAGAGGAACAATTAGCTCGGACTGGAAGAGAGGAGAAATTGATGGGGCGCCATATGCTATTAAAGTCGAAAGAAAAGTAAGGAAGACTGTTATAAGAGGAAACGTAGGGAGAAAAATTGGAAACACGAGCAGCTATATGCGATAAAATCAGAATTCTATGAGGCGCCAAGCGCCAGTGATTTTTGATATAAAGATAGGAAGGGATAATATTGGATGACAAAATGGGGAGGCGTTTTATTAAAAATCGATAACCGAGGAGTGAACGACAAATGGAAAGAGGTTGAGTGGAAGATTCGGATAGAATCGCAGGAATAGGAGAAGATCTTAAAGCACCAATGCATAGGCGAAGGCAGGAATTCTGAATTGCGTCAAGTTTCGAAAGGAGAGACTTGGAGGCACTGCCATAAATGAAGGAACAATAGTCGAGTTTGGACCGAATAATCGATTTATATAGAATTAATAGAATGCACGGGTCTCCACCCCATCTGAGCGGTGATAAAGATTTGAGGAGATTAAGTCTTTTGATCGAGGAATTATAGATATAATTAATATGTTCATGAAATGTAAGGCGACTATTTAAGAAAATACCTAGATAACATATGGAATTAACAGTGGGAATAGGTGTACCAGATACGTTGATGTTTATAAAAGCACGATTAAAGGGGCGGAGAGCAAAAATTATACAGGAAGACTTGGAAGGGGAAAGAGAGAGGTGGAGTGTAGATAGAGCATTGCTAAGATGGGACAATGAATGGTTTAACTCGTTGGTGGCAGAGGACAGATCATCTGAGGTGGAATAAACTAAAATGTCATCAGCAAAAAGGAGAGAGAAAGAGGGAATAGGAAGCAAAGCAATATCGAAAGAGTAAATATTAAAAAGAGTGGGGCTAAGGCAGGATCCCTGGGGAAGCCTACGATAGACGCATCTGGAGGTGGAAAGAGAAGGAGAAGATAGATAAAGAGTTCTATGTTGAAAGAGGTTGAGTATAAGAGAGATAAAAACCGGTGGGAGATTAAGAGAGAGAAGTTTGGAGCCCAGAGAAGGAAGATGCACATTGTCGAATGCAGAGCAGACATCGACAAAAGAAGCGACAGTAAATTTCTTAGAAAGGAATGATTTATAGATATCTGCAAGGAAGGTACTGATGCAATCTACCGGGCCAAGCCCGGGGCGAAAACCGAACATATTAGAAGGAACTAGATTATTATGCTCAAGCCACCAAACAAGACGATTGTTTATTAAACCTTCAAAGAGTTTGCGCAGACATGAGGCTAGGGAGATAGGACGGAAGGAACACTGATTTTTTTTCGGAATTGGAATGACGATGAAGTCATTCCAAGACTCAGGAGTAAATCCAGAGAGTAGGAAAGAGTTGAAGATATTCAGAAGGAACACCAATCTAATGCTATTACGATCTTTTAAAGTTTTAAAACCTATGTTCAATTGAAAATAAATAAATAAATACTATTGCAAACTAAATATTTGAAGACGTACCTACTTAGTTGTTTTATTACGTGATTATTAAACTGGCAATTAGGAAATGTAAGTACGGATATTAAAAGAAACGCCAGCGAGTAAATTGTATATTTAATCTTTTTCAACAAATTAGGAAGATACACGATGTGTTTTAATTATCAGCGTGACTTTCGTGTTATTATACAAAAGAAATTATGCGCAAATTTTGAATAACATATAACTATTAAATATAAAATTTCATTTTAATACGATTGTTAAGAATTATGCAAAAATTAAACGGTACAATTTAAGGCAATGTAGAACTGCAAAATAATAATAATAATAATAGCTGTAATGAACAAGAATGTTTAGTTTGGAAGGTGTAATATATATGAGGAATGATTAAAACATTTTTAGCGTTAGATGATAAACGTCATTATTAACCATTGCACGCATTGTTTAAGAGGAAAAGTGTTTTCTTATTCGTTTTTATAAAATACTATTTTTACGAGAGAGCAGAGTTTGATTTTTAAATTTTGACTTATAAATTAGAAAACATTTTCGATTCTTAAAAACTCTTTGATATCATATTTGTTATTATTTTTCATATGCTTCATTTGTATATTACATAAAAAAACAAATATATTTATTAAAAATAACATACCGACTTGTTGCGAAGCAACTACCTCCATTTTTTAGTATATCATACAACTAGAAAATGAAGGTACGAAATATGTCAGTAGTACGTTATTTTTAATAAATATAAAATATTATAAATATGAAATATAATATTGTAATAATTTTTCTTATACTTATCGTTTAATATCAGATGTCCTACATACTTTGTTTTTATCACTTTTTAGGAAGGAACTTATGTGCAATTACTGTGGCAAAATCTGCATCATGAAAGTCGGTCTGATAACTTAAAGTATACAGGTTTTACAGAATCGGCGTACACTATTGTAGGTTAGTAAGTGAAATCATTTTTCTGCTTTTTAATGCAACATTAAAGCTGTGGCGGATCTGGGGGGAGGGGATTTCTCTCTTCAAAGAACCAAAGCATCTATGAGAAAATTTGCTATAACAGAGAAACTCAATTTATATTATAAAAGATTTGTATAAATGTTACACCTACGGATTTAATTATAACTAATATTTAATACAGTTTTCTAGTAAAACTATTAATGTTACGTTTTTATTCGGTTTTAAATGCAATTGTCGTCGTTCTTTTGTCTGTTTTATTTCTTTTTGATTTTTATTTTGCAATTTTAATTAAAAGAGTAGTTCAATGAGAAATATATATATATATATATATGTATTTATACTTGCTCATGAACAAAGAGAATTCGGATCGGATTACTAACAAAAATAAAAAAGGAGTAAAGTCTAATAAAAATACTATCTTTCTTACTATTCAAATTCTAAACTACAATTTTAGCTAGAAATTTATAATTTTTTTATTTTTTACTTGAAAATAAAACAAAATTTTAATTAAATTGTAATAATTATGTATTTTTAAATTTCTAAAGAGGTCGTTATTTGATTTTCTTTATGAAACAACGTATTTTTCAAATCTATTGTCTACCGCAGAAGATATTATGTAATTATATAATCCCTCTCCGCCATATGTCTCTCTGGATCCGCCCCTGATTAAAAGTTTCTTCGTTAACATAACGGCAGTTATCGTTTACCGACGCAGAACTCAGCCATTACATATTAATGAAAGTATTTTTCCTACGAAATAAAATAAATAGTCAACCATTTCACCCCTTTATTAAATTAAAAAATTATTTGTTTATGTTTTTTAACAAAAATGATTTAAAATTTAAACTACTTGTCGAAACAATGGTTTCAGTTCTATTATACTGTACTCGTATTGTTGTGTGGAAAGAAACTTCCGGAGTGAAGTTCATTCTAAAAGAAAGGCCATAGAATGATTAAAATCACTTCTGAATTCAGCCCTGTTTAGGAAGGTTAAATATAGCGAGGAAAAAATTAAGTTGTGCGATGGATTACCGTAACTATTTCTAATAATTACATATTTACGAGTATTTCGCGTATTTAGAGCGTCTTGTAGTTTCCCTCATTCCTCTATATTTTGTTTCCTGAAAACCCATTCGGATTAACTATGAGACATTAATGTTTACTTGACGCCGTAAGATGTTGTTAACATTTATAAAATTATTGAATTTCTTACACTTTAAACATTTTATGTAATATCGTAAAATATTATTCTTTCACGGTGAGTATGTTTTAAGCGGTTCTGATAATTGAGTTACTTTAAAAACAATAGTTTACTGTGCTCATGAGAAGGTAATAAAGCTTTATTTATGGAATTAAGATTTTTATTATATCTTTAAAACGAATTTTCGTATTATGCTCCAATTTAATTAATATGGAAAATTTATTACTTTGTAATTTTCAAGTAAGACGAGTTACCGCTTAAAGTTTAATCTTTCGATCAGCTTAAGAATTTTACATAGACACTCATTTATCTAAATATAAATTTAGACTAAACTTTTGAATCTTTGAAAATCGTACAGATTTAGGATGTTACTGTTGTATGAATCGTGAATTAACGACACTCTTTCCATTTACGGTCATAATAGCAAAAGTCTGTTTTCCTGTTTTAAAGTCTACTTACACGTAATCAATCTTATACATGGCGAACGTATTATAATCTGGAGCGGCAGAATTTATGGAAATACGAATGTTTCTTGTTACTTGTTTTGTTAAATTTCAGTGAATTTTTATTATTTCACCCGTGACTTTTACTGCATCTACATAATGATTTAATCTTTCTATTATTAAATATTGCAATTGTTTCTTTCTTCGGATTTTATAAAAGCAAAGCGTTACAACTGATAATTATTTTAATAACATATTTTTACACTATTGATTTTGTTATTACTTTCCTTTTAAGCGCAAGATATGAATTCTCTTCGATTAAACATTGCTCCGTTTCTTATAAAAGATGGTCGCTTGTATTTTCACGGTATCTTAGAACAATTTTGAGTTTGTTAATACACACACACACACACAAGCAACAAAAGTAATCTTCACACTTCAGATTTATTAAAAAAATATACATAAATAATTACCCTTCGTGTGAAATATGCAAGCACTAGACTGAAAAGGTTATAATATTTTTCATGTTCCACTTTTGCAGTTAAAAGTGTCCTTGTTTAAATATATTTTTATTCGGCTACCTATTAGCAAAGGAAAAATCACTGTCTAAGGTCTAATTGATGTCTATTAATAGCATTCATTGTCCATCCACTTCGTTATCACCGGCAAACTTAACTGTACAAGCTCAATATTTTGTTGAATGAGTTGATTTCTTAAACTTTAATTAAAGTTCTAATTTTTCATATGACGAAAATAAATTATCATATGCTATAGTATTAAACGTTACACTATCGGCACAACGTAAAAATTAGACAAATTTTAGGCAATATTTTTCACTTTTTTTCTGTTATTCTATTTTTCTTTAAAATTTATCACCGTAAAGGAAAATACGGCGTTGCTTTAGCGTTGTGCTGCTCATTGAACGGGTGAATTATTTTTTTCAACTATATAAAATTTATATCTAACAAAACTTTTTTTTTTTTTTTTTAAAGGAGCAATTGCAGCTTTTTCTGTGTCCTATGTGACGATAAATTGGGAAAAGAAAGGTGAAGTAATGTTAGGGCTGTGTTCGATATGTGAAGGAATTTTAATTTTATGGTCGTCCCAAACATCCGATTTGTGGCAGGCTTTTCTTTGTCATATCATGTTTGCCGCTGTGTATTATTTCTCTTCTTCAGTTGCTTAGTAAGTATATGATTTTGTTCGAATAATTTAAAATTTTTTATCGAGCGCCTGTAATAAATATTTGCTTCCCTTAAAACAATGTATTTACACAATTCCCCCATAAAAGGAAAATTAAAAATATTTCTTTGTGTTTAGTCTTTTAAATTTCTTAATCATGGAAAAAATGGTGACATAATTTATTTTGTACATTTTTGCACGATAAAATTTAATTTGAAATATACCCGTAAATTAAAATTTGTAAATACATCATCTTAACAGTTATTTTCCTAAACTGTACATAATAGATCGTTTAATAAAATTGTTCTATTTACAAGTCTAGTTCAATAAATTTTTATTTTTTTTTAATGCATTATACCAAACAGTAATTTTTGATGATTATTGGAATTAATGAACTAAATCGGTCACTATTACATAACAATTTTTGTCAGCCTGACGATCGTGGTTAAAGTACTGCATTGGTCAGCTAAAAAAATTTTATGACTGAAAAGAGAAATGGTTGTAGCGTCAGTTTCGTTTATAAATGTATATACTATGGAATGTTTTTCATTGCAACAAATTTCCTTACATTTATAGTTGAGTCACGGTTTTTTGTTGTGAAATTAATAAAAAAAAAATCGTATTGTTTCCAGCTGTATTTTTTATGAAAGATATGTTTAAAATGTTTATGTTTAATAAATTTAAAACAGTAGACGAGAGTTCCTTATATAAACGACATTTTTTTTTGTATATACTATGTAGTAGGTCACCCTCTATTGAGCGACAGAAAATGAAGGTTTTTACTCAGATTCTTTCAAGAATTACCTACAGTATTTTTTAGATACCATCCGCTAAATATTATCATTTATATTAGTGAGAAACGGGGCTTACTAGGTTTATCTCCGCGTCGCTCTGAAACATTCATTTACTGCCATCAGAAATTCCACGCAAAAAATACCATTCCTCGTTACCAGTTTAGTTTTTTTGCCTATTTAGTGTATATACGTATCTATCTATCTATATATGTATTAATGGCTGTGCCATTTCTATGCCACGGGTCATCAGGAAAAGTGTCCTGTTACGACATTTGTCCTGTCACGAAATTTGTCCCATATATAAGACTTTAATCCGATATTAGTGCTCCTAAATCCCCTGGTAGTGAAAATTGAAACTCTTCAAGAAAAGTGTCCTGTCACAAAAACTGATAAAATTATTCTAATGCAATATTAGCGCTCCCACATCCCCTGGTGGTGAAAAATGAAACTGAACGATTTTTTTCTGCCGAACAGCGTAACCAATGAAAAAGTTAACACTTCTATAAGAATTACAGAAGAACTAGACCTGGGGGCGAAGGGGCCTTGCCCCATTTCGAGACCCGAAGGGCGAGTTTATATATATGTATATATGTAAATAGATTTATAAAATATACACTCTTCGTAATTTTAGTAGATTATTCGTTTCTTTTAAACTTTGTTGTTTATTCAACTAGAATATCGTAGCTGATGAATTTATTTCCTAAAAATTGTTACAAAAACTTCCATCGAAAATTTATTGTTAGTGGAATACGTTATACTTTCACTATTAGTTAATAACGCTACAAAAAGAAATTAGAACGAAGTTAAACCAAAAACAGATCTGCTCGAAAAAAAACATGTTTTTTTACATTTGAAGCTTCCGGCTTTCCGAGAATCTAAGTATGAATTTGTAAGTTCAGCTATATTGATATGAATATGTCTTATGGCTGGGGATCATTCCAAAAATTTTCTGCTCATAAAATATCACAGGAAATGTCATAAGGAGTGTCGCACGAAATGTTACCATAAATTGATACCATGAAAAGGCAAAAAAAGTATTATTTATACATATATACACCAGAGATCCACTGTATACGTTGTCTTTCGTATCAGGAGCTCGTAAAAGATGAAGGGCCTCCAAGTGGAAGCACCGAATGCGTTTCGCACAGCGTTCGCTAATGTTCGCATCGTTTTCGTCGACAAGTGCAGTATGATCGGATCCACTTTTTTTGGACAGAAATTTTTGACTTGAACACATTATGCATAATCATCGGCGTCCGTTCGCAGGTAAGGTCATGGTGTTTAACAGTGACCTCCGTCAACTACCGCCGTTTGCCAGACACAGATTTCCAAGCGATTGAGTAAAAGGTTCTGCTGCAAAATTATCTGGCAGCTGCAGTACATTTGCGACAAGTTGATGTCGCCTTCTCATCTTTACTAACCAAGATTGGTGATGTCAGTCCTTACTTTCAGAGGAGAAAGCGGTGATCGAGGCCTGTTTCATAGATTTCCTTAGGCTATACGCCTCTTCTTCCTCGGCAACACAGACCTCGATCAGTTTAAAATGGATTCCGCACAAGGCGCTGAAACGGTCAAGTTCTCTGTGGTGATCCTAAATTGGATTTACGAGGGTCGCACGGTCCCACATTAATGGAATTTATTCGGACTCGAACTGAAGAATGAATCAACCATTTCCACATTATGCAATTCCACGCGCTATGAAGCCGTCTTTTCACGACACATTGACGCACTTGAAGCGCGCTACTACACCTCCTACTTTTGTACCGATCGTCCTCTCCTATGTCCATGTTGTAAATGGTGTAAATAATTTAACTGTCGTCAATGATACCAATAATGTAAACGATGTTAATAATGCTGTAAATACTGTCGACGATGTAAATCTAAATATGTCCGTTTCTAAAGAGAATCATTTGCTATACAGTAAAAATCATAAACACACCGGCTTTCACGCTCGTTTCTGCCCATAAGGTATAAAGCTAGCCTAATGATGGTTCAACGAAACAACCTAGATAAAATTCTTTATGCCGAGCGAAAGAATATAAAGGAAAGCTGGAGCTGCTCGTAAGATGTATTCATGTATTAATGTATCTGCGTAAAACGTAGACACTGGTTAAATTTTTTTTTTGTAAATCGCTCTTTATGTTTTGTCTTTTTCAACTCTTTTTACTCGGGCAGTTACTTACATGAACATTCCTTTTTTCTTTTTTTTTTGCTGTTTTTTTGGTCCAAAAAGCGAGTTCAAATGATTTCTTATACGTATTTTGTTTATTTCTGAAAATGGTTCTATTTTTTACTTCATATTTTGAATTTTACTTCTAAAGAATTATCTGATGGTGAGTTATGAATCTTTAAGCGATTTTTGAAGTCGTTTTAAATTTCATATTATTTATTTTTGACGGTTTTTTACCGTCCAGAGTAATCATTTATCCTTAAGTTATAGATTTTCTCAAAGAAAATTTTAATTGCGATTTATCTTTTGATGATTTTTAAGTTCATATGCCATGCCGTTCTTAGGATGTTGAATTTTATATTTTTGTACTTCCAAATTGTTTTGTTAAGATTTCGTATATCTTAAGGGTACCGAATACTAAAAAAAAAACGAAAATAAGTTTCAAATATTTAAGAGAAATAAATAACCTAATAAAATCACGTAAAATATACGTTTTGTAATTTTATACATATATGTATGTATATGTGTGTTTGTTCATGCGCGTATTTTTATATGTGTTATAAACGCGGAAAAACTAAATCGGTAACGAGGAACGGTATGTTTTGCATGAAATTACTGATAACATTAATGGATGATGTAGAAATAAATTTGAGAGCCCGTGTTTCTTACTAACGGAAATGATAACGCTTAACGGATAAAATTTGGAAAACATCGCAGGATTAATTTTTTTAAAAAGTTATAGCGAAAAAAAAAGATCGTTGTACCGCAACTTTAAACGCGTTTTTCTCGAAACTATGTTTTTCAAACTGGGCCGCACGATATCTCAAAAACAACTAAACATATTGCTATGTTGTTGTTTTTTTTTTTATTTCAAAGTAGATTAAATTTATTGGAGGAAAAACCTAACAAATGATGATATTTATTATTATTATTTTTTTTAAAGCACTTTGAAGAGCGGAAAAAAGCGTGAAAACACGAAACTAAAACTTGCATGTCCGCCATTTTTCCAATTTTTGACTTTTTGTTGGTTTTATAGGTTCAACCTCCAACAAATGTAATATATTTCATAAAAATTTTTGGATTTCTGATTTCAGATAATATTTACAAGTGCTACAGTGTCGTCTACTTAGATACTTTTTTTTTAAGGCGGCCATGTTTCAGCATAAATAAACAAGTACTATTATATTACTTTTTTACTAAAAAAATCATTTTTATACGTACTTTATGACCTATTCAATAGGTATCAAAAAAATTAAGTACTTTAATTACATCCTTCTATGAAAAAAAAATTCGAGAAAATCGTGTCATTTCTGGGTCGCTAGATGAGAACCTCTTCTTAAATGAGATTTACGCAAAAGCTACAGACAAAAAAGACAGTGGGGGAGAAATCAACTAAAAAGGGATCATTTAGAGAACGATAAAAATCCTTTTAATGGCGGGCTAGTTGTTCTTCCTTTTCTTCATATTTGCTAAAAACGCGGCGAAAGTAGTGACGGTAAACATTACAATATGAAATATCATGTTTGAGAAAATAATTGTGATATAAATATGCGATAAAAATAGTCATCATCAAGTTTTGCACAATTTTTATGTAATACACTCGCCACTTACAGCTCTAGTGTATAAATTGAAAAACCCTGCAGTACTGAACATAATAGTAGATTGCCAGGCCCGTGCCCAGAATTTTGGAGGGGGGGGGGGGTGAAAATTTTCTTCGCATATTTATTTTATAAATAAAAATACATTTTTCACTAATATTCATGCTATTAATAATTTCTACCATTTTGATTTATATATTAATAATTTAAATAAACGAATTACTATATAAACATTAATAAAAATTACATATGTTATTGATTATACTCGTAATAACAAATTTTTCCTTAAGATATTAATGAAGTACCTAAGCTATTTCAGTTTTCATGGTGGGGGGGGGGACCCCCAAAACCCACCCCGTGAACACGGCCTTGTAGATTGCCAATTTATAGCGGGTGCATACTGCGGAGAAAAAATTGTAATCGAATTAAGAATATTATATGGGAAATGATGTTTCGCATTTTTATTAATTTTTATTTTTCGTTTTGAATTTTGTGTAAAAAATTAATTTTTATTTTCAGTTCGGAAATTGCAAAACACATTCCAAGTGATAGTTACGCATTGATATTTGGGATAAATTCCTTTTTTGCCCTCATATTGCAGACTATTTTAACAGCTCTTTTTACTGCTAGAGGTGGTCTCGAGCTCGAAAGTCGTCATCAGGTAAATCTAATTAAATCCTTAATTTACATTAATGGTACTGTTACTGAAAAATTTTTAATCATATTAAAAAAAAAAAAACAAAAAAAAAACGATAATTATACTTGATTCCTTTGCAAATTTACATTAAATTATTTAGTATTTTAACACATCATTAAGAAATAACAGGAGTGTGATTTTACAAGAATACACAGTTAAGGCCGCAACAAAAAAAAATATATATCTAGTTAATTCTAGTTTTTTTGATTTTTCCTCGACTGTTAAATTTTACTAAATCGCTTAATATCTCATATGGAATAAACTCAGTAAATTTTTGTTTTTTTAAACTTGTAGTTGAGTTTTATAATTTTCAACCTAATGTTAAACTTCAGTTTGACTGAAAAAAAAAGTGTACAATTTAGTAAATTAAAACTGATAAAAATATAAAATAAAGCAAAACCGAATGAACAGTAATTACAGTTACAGAAACGATATGAGAAAAGTGAAAAAAGAGTCAGATGTTTAGAGTGGAAATTGTAATGAACCAGAGGTGAGAACAATAGTTATATTGATCGAAATACATTAGTTACAAAAAGAAAAAAGTTTTTGTTGTTTTTTTTTTTTTGTTTTTTTTTTACAGGGAAATTAACTGTAAAAAAGATATTCGTAAAAATGTGATTGTGTTTGAAAAGTGTTGAACTGTAAGAAAAGAAAAAAAGCAGAGCAGTAGACTTTAATGTGACAACTGCGGAATGTTAGATAAGAAATGAATCGAAAAAGCTGATAAAATATATAAAGCAAAAATATTTTGTGAAATTACCAAAAATAGCTTCAGTAGAAATAGTAGCTTTTTTGTTTTGTTTTTTAAATCAGGACGGATAGTTTTTCCCAAAGATAAAGCTAAATTTTAAAAGTGACAGAAAAATAATATGAATGAAGCATGATAGGGTTTATTTGTCTACACTTATTGGAAGTCTTCCGCATCACTATCGTTTAAACCATCGATTTAGTTTTTGATAGATATAACATTCGCTATTTAAATTAAGTCACGTTTATTTGATATACATTTTAGCTATTATTCGAGTGGTAGCTTTAGGCAACAACTAACTATTTTGAAAAATAGCTTAAAGTGAAAAGGCAATGTAGGTTTTAAAGTGTTGTATAAACTAGCAGCCAAATATATGATGGAAAATTTAAGCTATATTACATATATTCGCAAAATACTAAAAACTAGTTCAAAACTAAGAGGCAAAATTTTTTAAAATTTCGTTTCTTTTAGATCGGAAGCTAAATCTAAGAGCTAATTGTGACATTAAATAAGCTGAAATCCATTTGAGCACAAATTCAGTTGTCCAAAAGTGCAAATTAAATTCAAAAGCTTAAGCTCTCTCTATACCGTTCAGTAAGTCTGGATGTTGATTTTTTTCCCCCTCATTTAAATAATTATAATCATATTTAATCTTCAATGAACATAAATAAATTTACGGAAAATAAAAATTAATTTATCAATTATTGAATTTTCTTTTTTGTTCCAGTTCGTTGTGTACGCGACATACTTTGTTGTGACCGGAGTTGTGTTCCTCTCCATTTATTTCTATAACCTATGGCGTAGAAAATGAACTAAATTTAATTTTTTCTTTACGTATTTTATTACAGCGTGAGTTTATCGTTATTACTTTTATTATTGTTATCATTATTTAATTTGATGTGATTGGGGAATACAAATATTTTTTCCTATTTTGCCAATTCGAAAAAAAAAAAACAAAAAAACAAACAAGTACAATTATCGACTTGTGTGTCGTATTTATGTTACTTCCTATCATCGCGGACATCCGATGATTATTCTCGATTTATCGTTTACAATTTATTATAATATAGATTTTTATATTAAGCAACGAAAAACTGTCGAGAGATTCGGTACGAGAGGCGACGCGTTTCATTAAGGTTAAGTTTTTTTTTTACATTTTATACTTAGCACTTTTGTTGTTTTTAAGTTTTATTACGTGTCTATAAACGGATTGTAAAATTTCGTTTGTACTAGCGTAATTTTTATTAATGTGTACGATATATTGTGTATTACACAAACACATAAGCGCCAGTGTAATATAACATATATGATCTCGATTATCATTTTACTAAAAATCGCGCAATACAGTGTCTGTAATAATCATATTTAATTGGTGTTAGGTACTACTCCGTTGCGTAAAGTGATATATTTTATATGTATGTATATATGTATGTATATATGTATATATGTGTGTATATACATATATATATATATATACACATATATATTTATATATGTATGTATGCAAAGTAATATATTATGGCTTTTCTTTTTTTAGACTACATCATCGTCGATATTTTTTTAAGTACATGTAACTCGAAATTTTTATACTTATTTTCGATACTGTGTATTTTCTTTTGTTTTTATTGTTTTAAATTTTTTCAATTCTTCGTTGTTGTAATTTATTCGTTCTTCGGCATGATCAGTGTAAAATTAGAGAAAAAAACAAAGAACTGTATAGTAGTGTAAGAGCGCATTAATTGAAAGTATTAAATTACAAGTACTATAAATATTAAGTAGATCGTTGGCTGTGTTTTTTTCTTTTCATTATATAATATTAAATAGTTTATAAGCCGATATGCGATTTCTTTTCTATTTATTTAGTTTTAATAATGATATTCGAATATATATATATATATATATATATAAATATAAATATTGAGCGTGTGTGTGCGCCTGAGCTCATCTGTGAGAATGTGTGTTTTGAATATGAAAAAACTTTTACTTTTTATTAATCCTACCGTTATACCATTTTGTTTTGTACATTGAGACACACACACACACATGTACACCTTCCATATATTTGTATACTATGATATACAAATATATATATATATATATATTTTTTTTAATGAAGAAAATTTATTTTTCACGCGATAAAAAAGATTGAAAACTGCTATATATTACCCATGAATACCTGAGCGGTATATTATTTGCTTGTGATTTTATTTTATATTATGCTCATTTTATATATTCGTTGCTTAGGTGCTATGTGTATGTGCGTCTGTATTGTATATAAAGTACTTGTGATATATTCTTCGAGTATGTTTGTAACTTTTGTACTCTTAGAAACGGCGAATAATTAAATATATATAATTTTTTCGTACATGTTTTGTCATTATTACTGTGGAATTATTGTTACTTTTTTTATGTGCCATATGTAGAAGTGTAGCTCTTCCTCTATGCGAAATGTAAATAACACAGTTTCATTCAAAGTTTTTAAAATTTCACATACGAATTAGCCTTTCCAGAAGAAAATATTCGAAATGAAATAATCAAATTCTTCCAGTCGAGTTTTAATGTTTATTGTTTATACATATACTATACGTAATATACCGTTATTAATTACTTACTATTATCGCTATTAGTTATTTATTAATTTTTTAGTAATACTATTGATACCGGCAAATTTAAAAGCATATAATTCAATAGTTCGCGTTATCGAAACAAGATCTATAATATATATCTTAATCTCTACATACGCGTTCAGTGATGAGTACATACGTATATATATATATATATATATATATATGTATATGTATATGGCCGTATAAATCGGGTGCCTTATTGTCTTTACGTTGTTACAGGATGCTGCATCGCGAATGTTCGAATTTGCGTATTATTATAACGAAAAAAAATAAATTTTTCAGTCAGTGTATCGTTAATTTTTTTCAGATTATTTTTCTTATTATTTTTTAGTGTTGAATTTTTGTAAACAAAAGGCTCGTGTTGCTGTTATTTGTAAGACATTTTGTGTATATCTTTCTGTATTCAGGGTTTGTGTGTTAATTCATTAAAAGAATTAAAGTACTTTTCGTTTTCATCATTAAGTTTGTAAAAATAAGTAGACATCACGTGTTAAAAGAAATTTGTATTCGGCGTTTTTCTCTTTTACAGTGTTTTGGAGCCATTTAAAACGATTCTTTACTCAGTATTCGTGGCCTGTTACAATAAGTGGATGAAATATAGACTAAAGTTATTATTTTTTTAAAAGTATTTTCCATTTTATTTGTGTAGGAGCAGAAGTCAAAGCATGACGTATACATCATTGGGCCATGTATTATTTACGGCGTAATAAATTTAAAAAATGTTTACAGTGTTTAAATAGAAGAAAGTTTTTCCAGGAGGGTGATTAGTTCGATGTAATATGGTAACTACATCTGTCAGGGCCGTGCCCAGATTTTTGAAAAGGGCGTTGAGGGGGGTGAAAATTTTCTTTGCATATTTATTTTATAAATAATACCTTTTTTCACTAATATTCATACTATTAATAATTGCCATCATTTTCATTTGCGTATTAATAATTTACATAAATTAATTAACGTATAAACATTAATAAAAATTACATATTGATTACACTCGTAGTAAAAAATTTTACATAAAGTATTCCTAAAAATATGGGGCATATATTTTCTTTTTTTTTTTAAATGTAGGAACACCATAAAAAATCATCAATTTATATTTTAAATTTTTGATTTTTTTCAGATTTTTGTGTATTTATAATAACTATTTCAGTTCTAATAGGGAGGAAGAGGTAACCCCCCCCCCACCCCCGTGGATACGACGGCCGATTGTGAAAACATTTTTGGGAGGTTTTACGGTTTAGCTGTGATGTTGAATTATTATAAGCTGCGTTTAACTAGCAAGAATTAAAAGGCACTTGTGTAGGTAGCGCTAAAAGTGCGCATTACTATTAATTAGGACATTAACGGTTATTGTTTTGTTTTCGTTTGCAAAGACTATGCCGAATAAATATAGTTGACGGCCTTACTCGGCTAGTTGCGTAAAAAAAGAGACGAAATTGAGTTGAAAAGATGGATTTTGATCAGAAAATAGATTAAAAGCGGTAAATTTAGTTTAGTTTTGCAGTTAGAAATACTTAAAACAATATGGAAATTGTTTTAATATGTTAAATGCATCAGCCTTTTTTTTTTTTTTTTTTTTTTTTTTATTTTGCCCCGGCAAGAAACTATTTGGCTACCAACAACTTCTACAAATAAGTTAGACTAATAGAATAGTGTGTATAAATAAGTAGATTGAATCCTAAAACGTTATGGAATAAGAGCAAGAGTACCGTTAGCAATAAAGTTCGAGCAAACGATGTAACGTAGCCTATGTATGTCGAAAAGAAGGATACGGAATTAAAACTGATAATTAAACGTTTACAATACAATTTGAACACACATGGTCGCAATGATATGACATAGCCCACGAGTGCCAAGAAGGATATGAAATTAACATTGACAATTAAACGTTTATAATACAATTCGAACACACATGGCCGCAATGATTGGCATAGCCCACGAGTGTCGAGAACGATAGAATATAAAATTAACACCGACTATATCACATCCCAAGTGCAACAAGCATCAGCTTCATGCCGTAATATATAAAAAAAACAAAACAAGCAGCATTAGGAATAAGAAGACGTATTTATTAATTCCTGGGATATATTACAATATTTCTAGTATTTGATTAATGATTCGCATTAAAAGTAACTTTACTTTTTTTTGTTATCGGTTTTTCTTCATTTTTGAATGATAATCTAATGCGTTTTTTTTGACAAAAATTTGTGCACATAAGTATAAGACTTTTGTAATGATGCATTTAGTATGGTTTCAAAGGATAATTAAAGGTTAAATTTCTTAGAAATGAGAAAATTACGAACCTTCGTAATATGACGGTGTCGGTGGAGAGACTTGTAAAGGAACGTGTGTAGATAAATAGAAGAAAAAATTAAAAAATACGAGTAATATATGTATATACATATATATATATTGGTTATAATTTTTAAGATTTATTAATTTTGTAATATATATTCGAAAGAAGAGGCATGTAGTATAGTAATTAAAGAAGGTTCAAGACTAGTCTCTTAAACCTTTGCTAATTACTACACTACATGCCTCTTGTTTCGGGTGTATATTATAAAATTAATAAATTATTATTAAAGTAGTTCTTAAATCACTAGAAATTACGACCAATAAAAATTTCTCGTATGCTATTTCAGCACCACATATAACGTCGTCTCAGAATGTTATCAGCATCCTCCGTTATACGTACGTTTATGTAAAATACTGGTTTTTAATTTAGCCGAAAATCCAAAATACATGTATTATGTTCTCCCAGATTATTACAAAAAGGTAAATTCGAATGCATGGAAATGGAAAGAACCAACACGTTGTTCCTCTTAGATTACTCTATATATGTAAATGTGTGTACAACAGCTTTGCATTTAATCATAATAAAATGACGTTCATTCTTCATTAATCACCCTAATCGTTAATTTTTTAATGGATCTCTTTAAATCAGATTTATGTCGCATTTTCATATAATTTATTTACAGCTTACGATGCCGAATGAATTAGCGTCATAAATGATGTAGCGCCAATGGCTTTCTGTTAAAACTTTCACTATGACGTAACGGGGATAGTTTGATAAATTTTCACATCTTCGCTAACTGACGTGAATTCTTTAAATAAACTGAAAAAATCAGCTTTACGGATTATGTTACATCAGTATAGAAAAAAAAATTATCTACAGTCATCGCCACGGGAGTATTTTAGGGTTCGAAAATCTTGTTCTTCTTTGCCCTCTTGTTTATTTAAGCGAATCTAATTTTTTTTAAATTTATTCTTTCAATTCATCCTCTCCTCCGGTGATACTGCTTTACCGCATCATGTTAAAGTGGTGTTTTGTAAAAATAAAAAGAAAGATCTACTTTTTGATTATTTTTAGGTAGAAAAAAGCGTAATTCGATTAATTTGTGAAGGATATTTCTGTTTTTTGGAGGAAAGCAGGAGAAACGTGAAGGTTATGAATGGGAAAATTAAAATATTAATAAAGACATATAGGAAGTTATAAAAATTACAGAAATTTTTCAAAAAAAAAAAAAACAAACAAAAAAACTAGAATACTGTGTTTTTGAAGCATGTCGGTTGTTGATATTAGTTAATAAAAAATTTTCTGCTTATAACTATGGTGTTCGTTCATCCGGTTAAATAAAAAGTGACGTCGGATATAATACAAATTGGGCAGCAACATAACTGTGGGACTTAAATCGAAGTTGTAAGCGAGAAAATTAGAATATACATACGGGGAGAATGGTGATATTTTCATGGAAATAGTGATTTTCTTAAGACGTCCGAAACGTTTGATTAAATGCAGTTAAATAAAATGCGAGTTTCATGACATGTTTCGGTTTTTCTTACTCCGTCGGATAAAGATGAGACTGCAATTTTGTATAGCGTGTGTGTTCAAATGGTTGCATATCTTATTTCTAGAGGCAAACGAAAAATGTTTTATACTAATAGATCTGCGCGTTTTTAGAGTAGTAAGTAGGCTTGTTGCGATGAAAATTGCAAAAATTTCCAATTTTCTTTTTGTTACATTTCCCCCTGTATGGCATTTCCCGGAGGATAATTTGAGGATACGTCCGGACTATCGTAAACAATTGAACACGTTTAGGATGTTAATTAAAATTAAATTAGTTTCAAAATCCGCGCTAATTTTAAAATCCTTATAAATAATTAAAATAACGATAAATAAATGGAAAGAATTTTTAATTTAAGTAATTATTATTATTACCACCATTATTATCACTGGTCTTAGCTAGAGCGTTTATTGCATTTTTTTTCGGTATAATTACATAATTACATCGCGTTTATCGAGCGAGACGCTTGAGATTTCTCTCTTTAAAACTCATTTCCGAGCGGATAAAATTTAAGTTATTAAAAAAAAAAACGAAAAGCAAAATTTGATATTTTACATAAACGAGAGCTTACAATTTTCATTTTTCAATTACCGAACTTTGTTGTACGGATGTTATGAAAAAACGAAAAATTAAATAGATCGTGTGCCCCGTTTACACAATTCTTGAAAAGAACGCCGGCCCAATTTCAACTTTTTTCTTGAATTTTTCAGTCCGTTCTTGCATAGCTAAAGTACGAAATCAGAGCTGCCATTGTGCCGCGATATGAAACGAGTAATGCGTGAAACATTGCAACTGAATCATCGTAGATCATCTCGAACTCGATGATTCAGATTTTTAACATATAGTTTAATCGCTTTGAATTTATTATAAACCGTTATAAAACGGAACGAACTTTGGCCAGTGTTAATGACAACGTCGTGTATCTATTAAAAAACAACTTTAATTTTGATTAGATCAACGGGTGTAGTTCTGCGGTAAAAAATATCTAGATTTTCATTTCGTTCAAAAAGCGTGTTTTTTTTTTGCTTTGTATTTGCTTTCAGGTCGAAAAAGTATTCTTGCATTTTTGCACTGCGGACAATGATAAGGTTCGAGTTCACAACGAAGAAAGAACTGCTTTCGAACCTTACAAGGCTCATTGATGAAAAATCAAAAAAGGTTCGACTAGTTTGTATAATTTTATGCAGTATGTGCCGCGAGCGTCGTTCAGAAAGATTATGATTTGTCTACACAATCGCTGTAATTTAAAGAAGTGTTTAGAAAAACGATTACTTTACCTTTTTTTTTTTTTATCGTTAACCAGTTGTCGGGTGATCTGTTTAGGCAAAAGGCGTTCGCAACTAAATCGGGGGAGCGCATAATGTGACGCCGTCAATTAACGCTTTTACTTTTCATGTTGTTATTATTTGTTTATTGCTAGTCGTGCGTAATTACACATTAAATACTAGGTCGCCATTAGCCTGATTGTTTTTTTTTGTTTATTTATTTGGAATCAGTAGCACGCAGAGCAAACAATTCTACTGTTTAATATTACTTGTCTTTGTTTGTGTTTGATAGAATTTAGAATTTGGTGATCCAGATCCTCAGGCCTACACGGTCTTAGAAAAGTTAAGAAAACCGATTTGTTACTTTCCCTGTATAATAGGGTACATGTGCTATTCGAGAATTTCCCCCTCCAAGTTATTCCCGATAATATCATTGTTTTATATAATATTACTCCCTTTTTGTAATTTATCTGATTGTTATTGTTAAACACGGCTTTGTGAATATATTAATAAATTTCGTGATTTTACCATTTATGTGTACTTGCAGTGATTGTAAAATTTGAGGTTTTTATCTATCGCCAATCGATCTTTTGATCTGCAGTTCGTATTTATTTAAGTTTATGTTAATTTTTCCATAGTTGAATGTCATCAAATTTGTTTTGCTCATGTTTAGATAATATATATTTCTAGAAACTCTTTTATATTCTTATATACTATTGCCATTTTGCTTTCTAACTTCTCTGTATTTCTATCTACTACTATGATATTGCTAAATCGTCTACAAATGTTATCATTTTCACATCGTTCGGGAATTCTAACTTATATATAGTTGTGCAAACATTCCATAAATATGAATTTAAAACAACCGCTCCTTGAAATATACTCGTATTCACCTGCACCTTTTTATTGTAATGATTTATATTGATTTCACTCTTTGACCGTAATATTGATTTAGTATCTCCAATAAGTTATCGTCTAATTTTAATATTTCCAGTAGTTTTATCATCTGATTTAATGCTATATCAAACGCTTTTGTAATGTCTATAGTTAACATTACCGTTTTATATGATTTATTTTTGTATTCTTTGATAGTTCTGTACATTTTCCAAATCGCTAACTCTGTTGATTTCCCTTCCAATGTGAGCGTTATTAATAATATTTCGTGTTACACGGATGTTTTTGATTTTACTTAGTACGCATTTCTCGTAAATCTTACTGAAATTCTGATAATATGTTAATCGCTCTTTACAGGCCCGTGCCCAGAATTTCGGAAAGGGGGGTTTTTTAAAATTTTCTTTGCATATTTATTTTATAATACATTTTTCACTAATATTCGTACTATTAATAATTTCCATCATTTTGATTTATATATTAATTATTTACATAAATGAATTACCCCGTAAGTATATGAACATTAATAAAAATTACATATGTTATTAATTATACTCGTAATAAAAAATTTTTTGTATAAAATATCAATGAAGTACCTAAAAATATGGAGTATATTTTTTCTTTTTTCTTTTAAAAATAGGTAAGAACACCCTAAAAAATCATCAATATTTATTTTAAATTTGTGATTTTTTCAGATTTTTTTGTATTTATAATAACTATTTCAGTTCTCAAGGAGGGGGGGGGTAACCTCCAAAACCCCCCCGTGGACACAACCTTATGTATTACCGCTGTTCTAGATAATTTCCATATATCTGGATAGTAACTTTTTTCAAATAATTTATTTATACATTACTCCCGGGTACTTTTTATTGAATATGTTTACGAATGTATTAGATTATCTGGTTCAACTGCTGTTTTCTTGTTTGACTTTTTAATTATTTCATTGATTTCCTCTTCTTTCATTTTTGTTGCGTCTTCGACATTGTATCTGTTAATAATGAATGGTTTACTATGTACGTACAGTTTTTCCGCTAATAAGTCAGTTTTGTCTTTGTCTGTTGTCGCCCATCCATCTAACATTGCTATTTCTAATCTAGCGTTTTTATTCATTAAAAGTTTGTACTTTTATCCAAATGGTTTGTTTGTTTTCGCGTTAACTTACTCCGTGCTTCCATTTTATGCTATTTCGATATTGTATTTGTAAGTATTAAATTCTTTTTTATAATCTTGAAATAATAACTCTTTGCGCCTTTCATTTTTACATTTTTTATACTTTTCATATTTCGCATTGACTTTATTCTTATAATTTTGTAATTTATCATTCCACCAATATGTATTTTTTTCCCTTCTGATATTATACGATTTATCTATCGCTATCTTCGCATATTTTGTAAAATTTTCTATCCATGTGTTCAATTCATTTTTCCCTTTACAATTTACATTTACCAGTCTAGATTTAGTACTTCGTCTTCAATGTTTTTATCGAGAGTCTTTTATAATTGATGTATTTTACATACCTGTTTAAAAAAAATTAAAAACCGTTGCTAAACTACAAAACCAATCTATTTCCGATACAGACTTTACAGACTACAATCCAGACAATGAAGAAATGGACATGTAAACACAATTAGAAACTCTGGCTGAGATGCCGTTTCCCGAGCGGTCTTTAACGCGCAACCATTTTTTTTTATTATTATTTTTTTTTAAGGTCATCCCCTTTGTAAATCTGCCTTTAATAATTATGGTTAAGGTTTTTTTTTTCTTCGAGCACGAGGAATGTTGGTTTTTGTTTGCTTCCCTTTTTTGTTTTTTTTTGTTGTCGGAAAGGAGGGAAAAAAAAGACGTCTTGAAAAAAGTAGAATATACAAGAATGTATTAAGCTCTATATTGCGCCTCTTAAGTCCTATGTTTTCCCTTTCCACAGATTGTTCCTATTATTTGTTCTTTCCCTCTAACAACATTTGATATCGTATGAAGATATAATTGACTTCTTCCTATTTTAATTGTTTTTCTGGGTAAGGGTCCCCGGTTGACGAGTCCAAAAACAAAAAAAAAAAAAAACAAAAAACGTGAAAAGCGGAGTAATGGAGTACGTCTAATGTGATAAATTTTCACGGAATACTTTGGCACGTGAGATATTTAAAGTATTTTTTTTTTTTTTTTTGGGATCGCCAGTCGAGGGCATTACCTAGCATTATGTTGTGTTAATGAGAGGGAGGGAGAAACTAATTAAAATTGAGATAATATTTAAAGTATGTGAATAGTGCTAAAATTAAAAGAAAAGAAAAAAAAAGCAAGTAGAAAACGAATTCTTACTATCAGCGAAGCTCATATTCGGGAATAACATTATTGTTACGTTTCAATTTCGGTTCAGGTAATGGACGACTGCACAGCCGCGGCCGATTCTTTTCTGCGAATTCGATGAAGGGGAAAAAAAACACAACGGAAAAATCCGGTAAAAAATAAAATCGGTTCCACTTAATGATAAAATCCGTAAATTGCGGAAATTTCGAGAACATTCGACATAATTTCTTTATAAAATAGAAAAAGCAAAATTTTTCTTAATCAATTATAACACTCTTAATGAAATGTATAATATTTTCATTATAAATTTTATGACAAAAACGTAATTTAAAAATGAATCCCAAATTAATTATGAAATTAATTTTTCAATTTCAATTTAGTAGCGGCGGAGTGTTTTCTCTATAGCGGAAACATCTTTTTCAAAATTGTAGTACATTTTAAAAGAGAATTTGATATTTGTGCGATAAAGTTTTTCATAGTTGGTTCTTGTTTTTTTACTACAGACCATTATTTATTTCGCGTTGTGAGCAAAAATTTTATAGAAAAATATTTTAAGGAAGCTTACAAAAAGGGGGCGAAAAATATAAATGCCTCTCGATGGTAGCCGTGATGGCGATTATACTTAGAATGTGGAATAAAGAATGGTATTTTTAATGCTTAGTAGAGAAATTACAATTAGGGAATGTTGCGTTAGTCTCTGGAAAAAGTTACTGCTGGAAGTGTATTTTGGAATACATGGCATATTGTGGAAGTATAAACTATTTTGCTTTTTACTGCCAGAAATGGACGACTTTCGTGTCCTTTGAAATGTACCAAAATTAATGTATAACTCTTAGGATCGCAATGATGTTGATATCGATATATTCTATGTAGTGTTTTAAATAGATGGATTCAAGCATCGGCTTTTTTATCTCGTGCTTGTAATTTAACATACTCGTATTATTGAGCAGACGTATATATTTCACTTTTCTGTTAACATACATAACAAGGGTTGAGTGTGAGTAAAAACGCGAATTTATTAGAATAATCTATATAATGTTAGAGGAGTGTAGCTGTGTAACTAGTTTCTCTAGAGATAAAATAATAATAATCGTCGTCGAATTTATCGAAGTTTCTTTTTTTTTTTTGCTTTTTTTTCTTTCATAAAATCGGAAGACATCTTCTTACGACAAACTGCGTGTTCTCTTTTTTTCCTTTTTTTGAAAATAAAGATTATCTTTATGTTGTAATACTTTTTTAATAGAAGAAAAAAAAATTAAAGTAATAATTACGATTACAAAAAAAAAAAAAAAAGAAAAAAAAAGAAAAAAGTGGTCACTACTAAACGAGACTCAAAAGTTTTTATCTTAGTCTAATTATAAATAAAGGGGCGCGTACGAATAAATTACTTTACATAAATATTTCATCGTCCTGTACGGATTCGGAATCGACGGTAAATATGTGTTGCTTCGATTTTAACCGGAGGGGGTAACACAGTTTTTCGCACCAGTGAGAACACTCGATGTTTCGCTATTGACGATTTTACTGCAAAACTCGAACCGTATTAAACGATTGACCGTTCGGAATGGGACGACATGAACGGATTAATAGTGGCGGGATGATATTTAAAGGGGGCCGGGGGCGGTGGAGCGAACATGGCAGTTTTTAACTAAGGAGAAACTACGCTAGCACGGTGGGAGCGCACATGAATTATTCGTAGAGCGCGTAGCTTTTAGCGAACAGCGGTCTGTCTTTGCCCGCTCTCCTGGTATACCTGGTCACGATACCGGGCCTATCGAATTTCTTAAAGTTCAACGTGACTACGTTCGGTTGCTTGACCTCCGGCGTCAAAGAGTCTCTCTTCCTGCGGCCCATTAGTAACGGCAACAGCATAGCCATGGTGGCCGGGATCATACCGGCGCCGAAGGCCGCCAACAGGCCGTTTCGTTTACTGCGCAATTGTCCAACGCTGTCCGCCTGACTTCGAGAGGCAGCAAGCGACGGCGCCGCTAGAACCTCGTTTGCGGCCGGATGACTGGTGCCGTTCTGATGCAGTCGCATCATCCTGGCCAAGTGTTCGCGGTGCGCCTCGTCCACCGTTTGCTTCGTCGACTCCACTTCTATCATTCCGCCGTGTGACGTTACGGTTTTCGTACTGCCTGGCAGCGGCGGTAGCACCGTCAGTCTTACAGTTCTTCTAGAAGATTTCGATTTCGTCGGCGGCGATTCGTCAACGCTGTCGTGTTCACGCTCGCTCGTCAAGTCCAACGATCTGGCCGAGGACTTTTGTCTTTGCGGAATCGAGTATCCTTTCGTACTGGACAGTAGAACCCAGTGACCGTCTCCGTCCAGCGAGGACGACGGCGGTCTCTCGGCCGCTACCGGGTGATGTCCGCTTCCGCCGCCGCCGCCCTGGTAAACTATCTGGCTGGGAGGCGGACGATTGTAACTTTCGAAGTTGCCGGAGGAAGGCGCTTGGCTTTGGTCGAGCCACGGCTTACTGTTGTAGACGACCGACTGCGACGATGGCCTCTCTTGCGGGAAGTAGCCCGGCTGTCCGTCCGTTATTATATCTTGAGTCTGGCCGAACGGCGATGCAGCCGAACCGTACGGCGAAGGTTTGCCGTAATTCTGATTCGTGCCGGTGCCGCTCCACGGTTTCTGCTGCTGGTACTGGTAGGTGGGTCTCTTCCACGGTCGGTCCGTCGTCCAGCTGTAGGACGGTTGCAACTGTTGCTGTTGCGGTCCGGAGCTCCAGTGCTGGCTGCTCTGTTGCGGCTGCTGCTGTTGCTGCGGCTGCTGCTGCTGCTGCTGATGTTGGTTCACCTGCGACGGCGGAGGCCATATCGGTTTTTGATTCGGTTCCCACTTCTGAACTTGACTAGAAGACCAAGCGATCGGCTCCAACGTAACCCAGCCCATTCGGTCATCGTACGGGTTTTTTAAGTTCTGCGAATTGATCAGATTCCACGATTTCGATTTATCGCCCGGCTCCAGCGCGCCGCCGCTGGCAGCCGATGACGACGACGGTTCTTCATCTTTCCGCTGACCGTTGCCGTTGTAGAGCACGGCCGTGGCCGCGTTTTTCGTTTCCTGCGCTCGCATGTCGTCGCTGACTTCGTACTTTTGCAAAATCTTATTCAGCTCCTCTTGCGAATATGGCCGAAATGTGGCTTCGGCCGAATTTTCCGCCGGCAAAGACGCCGCCGCGTCCTTAACGCACTGCGACTCGCCGCCGATGTCCGAACATTCGACCGTCTCGTCGTGCAGCGAATAAGCCGAGGCCGGCTCGTCTTTCGCGAAGTCGTTCAGTTGCCACATTGCGACCGACGACAAATTCAACGATTTCGTATCCACCATGTACGGCATCGAGCTGACCATGTAATTGTTCAGCGATCTCTTCGAACTGTCGCCGATCGCTCTCTGGTGCGATGCGGCCGCCGTCACCTCGGTTCCGTGCCCAGGTGCTACCGAGCTTACCAGCAAAAGTGAACAACAGACGGAGATTGAAAAGAAGAGGTTAACGATCGGATTGCAGACGAGCGGCATCTCTGGTTGCGCAGCTACTAAGTGTCTGGGGATGCGATGCGAAGCTTGTTGTCACAAAATCACCGATTACGACGGAACCAGCCGAAATGCGGAGAAAAATTAATTCGCCACCCGGTTTTATCGTTCTTTTTTCACATTCCTGGTTTTTCCGGAGCCAGTTGTCGCAGTTTTACCATTTGATCGTTCGCTCTTATCTGAAAATAAAAATTAACGCAATTTTTTAAAATTCCTATTATAAATTAAATCTGTCTCCCGGTACACGTTCTTCACAAAACAAAGTGTAACCCCCTCGCTCCCAATTTTATAGAGTCACTTTGAAACAAGCGTGAAAGAGCACACATCTAACAATGTTCAAGCAACAGAGAGAACCGTGTAAATCGCGTGACTATAATTATAGGTAAGCCTCTCAGAATCATAAGTCTCATGAGCCATACACTGAAACTATTGTTATCAATTGTAAATAGAAGAATTGAGAGGAAACTGGATATATATCTGAAAGAAACACAATACGGATTTGTAAACAACCGCGGAACAAGAGATGCAATTGCGCTCTTTAAAACGATAATCCAAAGAGCGTCGTTAGCCGTCAATCGTGATTTGTACATATGCTATGTCGACTACGAAAAAGCCTTCGACCGAACAGAACATGGGAAGATGATAAGAATATTGCAGAAATATCGTCTAGACCGAGAAGACATTCAACCGATACACCAACTATATTGGCAGCAGACAGCTAGCATAGTGATAAACAGAAGCAAGGGTCTGAAGGATGTCACTGATATAAAAAGAGGAGTAAGGCAAGGATGCCCATTGTAGCCTCGATTATATTTAATATCTACGCAGAAGAGACGATTAAACATCCGGTATTTGTCAAAAATGAATTCAAAGTGAATGGAGAACGGATAAGCAACATAAGATATGCTGACGACATGGTTCTGATCGGAGAAACGATGCAACAGACTAGAACAAGTTAAGAAATATACATATTTGGGAGTGAGAATCACAGATGATGGTAGAGATAATAAAGAATTTAAAACACGTATAGGACAGGCAAGGGGTGCGTTTAATAATGTAGAACGTACACTTAAAAGCTCAGCGATTAAAAAAAAGCACAAGAATGAAAATACTGGGAAGTTACGTATGGTCAGTACTAAGATAGGCCTCGGAAACGTCGACAATCACAAAAAATGTAAAAAACCGTATAAACGCGTTCGAAATGTGGTGTTACCGGAAAATGGAAAGGATAAAATGGATAGACAAGATTACAAATCAAGAAGTGCTGCGTAGACTAAATCTAAAGGGATTGTCACTGTTTCAGAAGATCATTGGTGGAAAAACGAAATACTTAACGACCAGACTACAAAAGGACCGGTTATTCATACTAATTTCCACCGGGAAAATACTTGGAAAAGCGGGAAGAGGACGCAGGAGATTCAATATGCTGACTAAGATAGAAGTTCTGGATCGGAGCGACCTCTTTTTATAAGAGAAGCTAACAATAATAATAATAATAATAAAAGGCCTCTGAAAAAGAAGGGGTCCTCCCCGATTAATCCAAAATCGACAGAGTTGTAAATGAGGTACAAGTGTTTATGCCCGGCGACTAGAAAGAAAGCGAATGAAGAAATAAAAGTGTTCTATACGGTACAACAGGAAACAATGAGAAATGTATCTAAGTTATTGCGACAGGTAAACATTTGGAAAAATGTAATTCTGATCAAAATAAACACATAAAACATGTAGAAAATATCGGGTCCAGCAGAATGAAATAACAGCGCAGATCGGTTAATTCGAAGGGATAATCCCAAGCGCTGTGCTCCGACAAAGTTGCCGCTAATGCCACTATTATAATGAGCGGAATTTTTCAGCGATATTTTCTAGTAATAACTGTGTTTTATTTATATTAGCACCGCGCCAACATTAAAACCGTGATGATACTGATAGCGGGGATTATTACCTAAAAAAATTAAAATAACTTAATGTACTTGGCCTTATATGCGAATAAGAAGAACAGGAGCTGAATGGACTCCGTTTTTCTTTTGTTTTTTTTTGTTTTTTTCGGATTAAAGAATACAGGATGGAAAGAATTAGATCAACGGAAATCATATTCGTTCCTGTAATACAACAACGTGTCAGTTGATTAGTAAACCTTTTTTTTTTCTTTTTCTTTTTTGTTCTAACGCAAGTGAAATTTTTAGAAATTTCGCCGCAGCGGAATATCAGATCTTACCTAAACGAAACGTCCCTGCTTAATTACGCCACGCTAGCTGGCTAGTTGACGAACGTCCAAAGTAATTACGGAATTAATATATAAATTATCGTTTAAATTATTATCTATAATCTTCTCGCTCTTCATTCTGTCTAGGTCGATTTGTTCCTAGAGCCGTGTGAGCGTTGAGGGTGATGAAATGAATTTCTTAGCTGCTTTTTATTTTTTAGCCCGCCCTCTAAACCATGTAGTGTTTTGAACAATCTTTACTAAAGATAAGGACCGGATTTAATGTAATTTACGATATTTACAGCTGGTATTTTCTTCATTACAAGAGTATATCGATGCAAAATGCAATGACTGCTGCTACGTTTCGGCGCAACATTTTTAATTCTTGATACGGTGCCTTTTATTTTTGTCCTACCGTTGTAGTAGCCCCATGACACGGCATACATCAATACGTTTATTCGAATCAATGTTGTGTTTCCTCATATAACACAATCTATTACATTCAACATTTCGTCTCCAGTTGTGTTCCGAAGGAGCACGCATAGAAGTGTAAATCTTCTTCAATAGATGGGCCAAAAATATACCCCACAAATACAAGTAATACCGACAGTCGAGCAACATCTGTGTACTTTCATGGAGATTGTAAACATATCGGAATGAAAATAAAGTTAATACCCGTTTGCTAGAAATGATTAATAATTAAGAAGAAATAAATTAACAAATAGCAAAAATTTTCTATTAGTTAATTCATTTCTTTTTAATTAGATCAGAATGATTAAACCTATCAATTTTCACCTTCGATGTGATCAGACATTTTACGAATCCGGTCAGAGACAGTGTTGTTGGAACATTGCACTGCTCCAAATTTCTTTACCGCTTCTTCCTCAAATATGCAGCCAACTCTTTGTATCTAACATGCACATTGTTTAATTAACTTCTCGGCTATAGTGTACGGTTTTCCACATCGAGCAATAACTTAAGAAGAATGATGCTTCTATGTTCATTATCGGCTTTTACAGATTTATCGAAATTAGACACTACGGTTTGATGCAATTCTTTTTGTTTTCGAAAAAAAAGGTGATGTCTTTTTCATTTAGATTTGCTTGGGGTTTGTGTGAAAATGTCGTTTTAACTTTACTGGCACCCCAGTGAACTGTCTAGTAGAATTTTTTTGCAAATAAGGCACTATTGCCTTTATCCGGTGGTTCCTCTGCGTTTTCTACAGCTATAAATCCGAAAGACAAATAAGATTCGTTGTATTTTCTTTTTTTTTTTTCAAAGGTCGTTGATGTTCGTTTCCGTCCCTTAGTTTCTCAATTGCAGTATACCGTGCTTCCCAAATTTGCGTTCTATGTAAATAATTAAGGTATCTCTAATAATAGAATTAAAAAAAAACCAAAAAAAAACAATTTATGACATAACTAAAAATCTATCTCTTTGTAATTAGTTTATAAATCATGTAAATCATACTAAACAATTAACAACTACGCTTTCGGAAATAGTATTTTTTCGCGCGTCGCTTTCCAATGAATCGTTTTCAGAAACTGCGTTAGAGTTTGAATTTTCGTTTTGAAACATGATAAACCAAAAAAAAAAAAAAATCAACTCAGATATAATCGAAACTTGCATACGAAAATCACACATAGATGAATGAACATATATATACATTGCTTCAATATTCAAACACTATTACGAAAAATCACATTCCCCTTCTCGTCAATTTAGCCAAATTAGACCAGAAGCAAATCTATCATGTTATAAATCCGTCGTTTAATTTTGTTTTATAATTACAAAACACCGAATGATTAATTAATTTAAAAGTCAGATTAGTATCAATTTTATTTGAAATGAACAAGTGTGTTTTTATGGAAAATTATGTGATTATTTTCAAATTTTAATTTCAATAAAAATAATACAAAAATTCGATTTAAAATTTATCGTAGAAATTACAACGTAAAATGTAATTCTAAGTTTCAAAAAAAAAAAACAAACTATTTCTTTCCTGTTTTACAAAAAATGTTTGGCTCATTCTCCCGCTTTTTCCAGTTGAAACCTGATGATTTTCTGGCGGAACCGCTGATTTAGAGCATTTTGATTGCAGAAAATATCATTACACGACATCAGCTATTTCACGTAATAACATATGATGAAATTAAAATTGCGCATATTCTCAATCCTAGTCTTCAACATAATTGGTACCAATAACGTGTCACTTAAAAAGCTATATATATGTATGTGCCGGTAACTATCTTGTCGCAGAAATAGAGTTGAATGGTCGAAACGCGTCATAATTTTTGGCTAATTTATGGGGAAAAAATAGAATAAATAGAGAAAAAAAAACAAAACAAAAAAAAATTTCCGTAAACTATAATTGCTCTACATCTTTCACGTACGCAGTACTCTGTCGAAGTGGTCTGGAGAAGTCCTAGTCGACCGCAACAGGGGCTGAGATTGTGGAAAAATATGGAAGAAAATTGTAGGAAAATACCGCGGAAAAACACACATCGCGAAATAATGATTAACACGGGGCAGCCGAGAATTCAACAGTTGTCATTCAGTTTCGTAAATAGACATGTTAGGGTCTCGAATGAGGTGAGTCGGAGAGGCGTGTAAGCGTATGCGCACACCATCATTCGCTCTGAAAACCGACAGGAAGTACGTTATTTCGTTGTAACGAGCCCGTGTACACGTTTTTCTATTGCTCTTTACTAGTTTTCTCTCTCTATCTCTTCTTCTTCTTCTTCAGTTGCAGTAGAAATAATGAAGATCCGGCGGAATACGTATATACACATGTCGGCGCAGATTGGAGAGTAAAAGCACTAGGTTTACGTGCGGCGCGTCCGTACAGCAGAAGATACCAATCTCACATTCAAACAAGGCCAAAACGTGACGTGATCTTGGCAGAGTTTGAAGAATCAAGATCAAGAAAATTATTTGCCGTACACAGATGAAATGTTCCGCTATGATGGAGAAAAAAGTAATAAACAGTAAACAAAAAAAAATCATCCGACCAGAAAACTAAAAGTGAAAACTCTTTTTGCTATTATCATTTCGTTACTTCCATTATTAACTATTACTATTATCAGTTCGGTATTATTATTATTGTTATTATCACTGCGGTTGCAGTTCTGTTGAAGCGATCGGATGCGAATGGGTTTATTTCTCGTTAAGCTGACGACTTTAATACGATCTCAGCAAACGCGCAGCTTTCGACAAACATTACCGGATGGTGTTTATTTTTTCCCCCTCTAATATCCTCGGGCCAATTTCATTTTTAAGAATGTCAAAAGTAAGAGCGCCCAGTCGATATTTAAACAGTGAAATCCGCCAGGATCGGTTTTTCAAAATACCAAAGAATCATTTCTTTTTTTTTTTTTCTTCTTTTGCGAAGATACAACAGAAACAATTTACCCGTCAAAACTGAAATTGCAACAAGGAAAAGCTTAAATACTTGGAAGAAATTCTCGCATATGTGCTTACACTGAAAATGATTAGCAATTTTTCTATTTTAAATTTTTGAATATTCCGTACGAAACAAGTTTTTTTTTTTATTTTTTCAACTAATTTTAATTTATTTTCGGAAATATCTACTTTGTTACTGCGCATCGTTACACACGGGGTCGATCTAAGTTAGGCTATAGTCCCGAATCCACGGGGCTCCCGCGCTCATGAACAAAAAAAAATTTCTTTTCCTCAAAATACCCAATACTGTAAAAATGCAAGATTTTAAATTTGCGTTTCTTTTTATCTTAAAATGAATTTATCTAATTTTTGTATATAAAAAATATATATCTATGAGTTCAATATACTTTTTCTTTATAAAACGTTCTCTTTTTCTTCAAACTAAACGCTACATAAAAGGAATATTTATAAAAATTTTCTACGATAAATCTAATTTATTGTGTTAAAAAAAAAAATGATTGAGTCGTTTAAACTATACGTATTGAATAATAAATAAACATTCGACTAACTGATTAACAGTTCTGATAGCCATGCAATCGTTGTGAATTTTTCTATGTAAAAACGTTTTACGATCTGAAATATTCTGAATTTTAACAATATTTTATTTTTTAATTTTTTTTGAAAGTTAATACGTTTAATTTTGAACTGTATAAAAATTATTTAAAATAGAAGTGAGTTTTAATCGATTGCTGATTTTATAAATATCTATTTGTCTTTCGAAAAATTTAATAAATCGTACTGCGTTCCATTCACTATTTTCTAATCACATAAACAATTATGGAATTTTAAACATGCGTGTTTAATTTGTGTAAGGAAAAGAATCTAAAACATCGCACGAGTGTATTAAAATTAGCTTGAAAACCGCTATAGCAACAATACCGACGCCGCCGAAAATTATATAATTTTAGCAATTCGCAGGTGAGTAGTGAACTTCTTCCTTATTAAAGATGTGGGTTAAGAGAAATATTGATAATGCTTCTTACGGTTCTTTCAAAGAAATTGGTGAGGCCTACCACCACTCGTAGAATTTAATTAAAAGATAAAAAAATTTCATATCACCTTAAATTTTTTTTACGAACGACCCGTGGGACATCGTAGGTGATTTTTTTTGTTAAATTTTTTAACGCGCAGGCGCAGTGTTAAATGGAAGTTGAAATCGAAGTGATGGCGTCGCGATCAGATTTAACGGTTTCGTATTGGAAATGGAAATTTTTGAGAAACGTACACTGCATTAGAATTGTAACGAAAAAGCGGGAAATATCGAAAAATCCAGAGAATCCCGGGTTTATCGAGACCGCCAGTTATATTTAATGGTAAATTAATTATAAACGGCGAAAAATTTAATCTTTAATTTTAATTTACCTCAAATGCGAATTTTTCTCATATTGCCGTTAAGTATAGTGTTTTCGTTTTTGTTTTTTTTTATTAGTTCCGCTATAAGATCACAGAATGACAGAAAAGCACGCAGTATATACACGCAAATTAATTTACAGTGGCGAGCCAAACAGAAGACAACGGGGGCAGTGACCCCCCCCCCGCGAAAAAAATGGCGGGGGCAACGCTCCCTCAGAAAAATATATAATATACCACAGTATATATGACAATTATTTAATAAAAGTCGAAGAAAATTAAACGAAAATCTAAATAAATGTGAAGAGGATCGTTTGAATTAATAAAATTCAATTTTCTAACCGTATTAACACATTGCGGTCGAAGGATTGATTATTAGTCATACTTTCTGATGGGACAAAGCCTGTTTAGTAGACGGATTTTTTTTTTTTTTTTGACCTGAACAAATACAGTTTAATTAGCCAGATTTTTTATTTATTGTTGGAGACGGCTGTTCTGATTATATTCTAGTCCAGAGTGACGATGCCCATATGCTAGACGGATTTTAAATTTCTACTTCATATAACAAACGAACTAAATATTGCACACGGGTCTCATTCACATACCTGAAATCTGTATTTTTCACTCTACAATTCAATGTTTTCCTTCCCGCCATATCATAAAAGTTATGGGCACCTAGACTCGCTTAGTTCTCAGCAACGTTAATCATGTTGCACATAATTTTTTTATGGCTGTTTCGTTCTACGATTTGTAAACCGATTATTCCTCCTGGTTGTTTGTTTTCGGTACTATTTTAAAAATAGTCGGAACAGGCAAAAAAAGGAATATAAGTGTCGATTGTGCCAAGTATGAGCTGAAAAGAAAAGAAAAGGAAAACACAATATATGAATGTGCACAACGTGGTACGAAATACCACACTCTGCTTACCAGATTGCTTTTCCAACTTCCATACACGATCTGACTTTTGGAATTAATTAATTTTTATCGATGTATTATTTGCAATAAATGCTTTTTCAATAATGAATTTAAATTGCGAAGATTTTGTAATTACGTTTTTTATTTATTTTATTTTGCTTCGTTTTTTTCAGTTTTCCAGAACTCGGGATTCTAATATTTTATTAATACTCATCACTAGTATAATTAAATAAATAGATGTTCGTCAGGGCCGTGCCCAGAATTCTGAAAAGGGAGGGTTTTGAAAATTTTCTTCGCATATTTATTTTATTGATAACAATACACGTTTCACTAATATTCATACTATTAATAATTTCCATCATTTTGATTTATGTATTAATAATTTACATAAATGAATTTTACCGTGTATATTAATAAAAATTCCTTATGTTATTGATTAGACTCGTAATAAAAAATTTTGCATAAAATATTAATGAAGTATCTAAAAATATGGAGCATATTTTTTCTTTTTTTTTTTTTTTTTTTTTAATGTAGTAACACTCTAAAAAATTATCAATATTTATTTTGAACTTCTGATTTTTTTCAGATTTTTGTGTATTTATAAGAATTATTTCAGTTTTCCAAACCCCTCCGTGGACACGGCCTTGGTGTTCGTACAATACCTGCTATTGAATATTATTGATTATTTTTATACTTTGTTTTGTTCAAATATTGGTTTTGTTCAGTTATGAAAGTTTTATGATTATATTTTTCAATTCGTAATTTTAATTTATTCCGTTTTGTGTTTGTTTGATTTTCCCTACCTTAGGTTTATCATTTTTTTTAGGATTCCGTAATAACTTACGGAATCCTAATAAGATGGTACGCAAATTACAAAAATATCAAATAAAAATCAATAACTCACGAACGGATTGACTTATTGATTTCGAAATCTGTAACATAGATTACAATTAAAATTCTCATTAAAACGACTTATAACTTGAAGATGACCGATTACCCTGGGCGGCAAAAAACCCAAAAAACCGTCAAGAATATATAATATGGTACATAAAACGACCTCAAAAATCACTTAAAAAATCATAACTCGTCACAGTCCTGGTCCGATGACAATGACATGACCTTCTCCTCCTCCAAAACTGTGTGCCTAGATTTCTTTAGAGGGCGTCAAATTACCCCAGGCATATCCTTAAATCTTTATAACTCACCAATTCCTTTTAAACCAAATGTCAAATTCCTTGGTCTTCTATTTGACCCAAAATTATCATGGCGTTCCCATGTGGCTAACTTGAGAACAGGATGTTTGAAGTCCATGGCTATTTTAAAGTACTTATCCAATAAAAAATACAATATCCCTCCGAAATTACTTCTTAGTATGTACAAAGCATTAATCTTATCCCGAATCAACTATGGGTGCCAGGTGTACTCATCTGCCAAACAAACCGTCCTAAATTCCTTAGATCCTATCCATCATACTGCCCTCAGAACAATTTTTGGTGTCCACAGGACTTCTCCTTCTCTTAGCATATGTGCCTTGTCTGGTGTCCCACCTCTCTTCTTCTACAGGAGTTACTATTCACAACTTGATGCCCTTACTCATCATATACGCAACCAGTTTCACTCTCCTTCCAACCATCCTCCTCCCTTGTGTTTCCCAAATGATCCATTACCAGGAGTCCTCGCATTCTTACGCCAAAGTAATATAAAATTTCCTATAATGCACCCAACTAATCTTATAGCACCATGGGACCACCTAGAAGTAGACATAAATATATCCCTACTTACCTATGCTCAAACAAACAGCTTACAAGATACACTCGAAAAAACAACGCAAACTATCGATAGGTATATCGACTATATACCAGCGTATACTGATGGTGCAAAGGCGGATACAGCATCACTCCAGGCGGCAGCAGCGTGTTCTTTTGAAGCGTTTGGCTCGGTCCAATCATTTCGACTAGGTGATTGGTGCACAATACTCGACGCTGAGTTATACGGTATCTTGTATTGCCTACAGCATATCTACCTAGCTAACCCCCGCCCACAGAAAGTCCTCATAATTACAGATTCATTAGCATCTCTCTATTCTATACCCAACTCGCAACCAAAAGACCCACTGGTTTGTCAAATCCAACAGATCATGGTTGATCTCACGAAAGAAAATTGCAAGGTGTCATACTTATGGGTTCCTGGTCATACTGGGGTGCCTGGCAATGAAAGGGTGGACGTGGCTGCACGGGCAGCAACTTACTGTCCGGTGAGCCCAGATGCCGCCCAACCAGCATCGATAAAAAGACTACTCCAACATAAGTCTAAGCAGGAATGGAGGACACACTGGGCCTCCCAAAACACCTTTTTAAGCACAATAAAAACATCAACGGAGCCTTGGTGGCCACCGGAGAATATGTCCCGGCGCGACTTTATAATAATTAATCGCTTAAGAATTGGGCACATATCCTTATCTCACGACTACGTGTTTCACAGGACTTCGCCTCCCAGAACCTGCCCTTTCTGCTCTCAACCGTGTTATCCCTCAGTTCAGCATATCCTTTCCGCGTGTACTAAATTTACAACATCCCGTTCATCATACAACCTTAATTTTTCTCTACAAAAGATCCTCGCCAATACTCCTGCAATGATCGTCCAAACCTTGGCATACATTAGAACAAACCAAATCGCTCCAGTTATTTAAACTTTGGTAATTACCGTATGCCGTAATGACCTATGCAGTTATACACGGCTCATGGTAAGGAAAAAAAAAAAAAAAAAAAAAAAAACTAGATAAACTTATAACGCTGAAATTCAAAATATAAACTACAATGCGGGAGTACTTTCATAAAATCAAAAAATTACGTTACAAAAGTTATGTAAAGTTTCCCAAAAGTTCAAAAAAGCGCGAAAAATGGCGCGTCCCCCCCTTAACGCCGCGAATATTATAGCTAAAAATTTCGAACACGATTAAAAATATGCGCATCCCCGTATATTTCTCTAGTTTTGAACATCGAAATTTCCAGCTTTAAAATTAGACTCTCAGGGCGCCAAAAACTTGAAGTTTTCAAAAAAAAAATTTTTTTTCCCGGGCTTGCGATATATCATTAGAAAGATCGCCATTTGTCGGGAACGAACCCGTATTTCATTTTCTTAACAAAACTTTCAAAGCTGCTGAAAAGTTCAAAAAAGCGCGAGCTCTAATTTGTAGCCCCTCTTTGCGACGTGAGTATTACAGCGATACATTTGGAACAAGAAATAAAATATGCGAATCCACGTATATTTCTCTGGTTTGAAACATCCGGCTCTCCAGCTTTAGAATGAGACCCCCGAGGCGCCGAAAGCTCAAAATTTTGGAAAAAAATATTTTTTTCCCCAAGCATGTGATATATTGTTGGAAAGACCGCTATTTGTCCGGAACGAAACAGTATTCCATTTCCTTAACGAAACTTTCAAAGTTGCCGTAAAGTTCAAAAAAGCGCCAAAAATGACATGTCCTCCCGCTTAGCGATGCGAATATTAAAGCTGAAAATTTTAAACGCGGTTAAAAAAATGCGCATCGCCGTATATTCTCTAGTTTGGATCATCCGGATTTTCAACTTTAAAATTCGACCTTCGGGGCACCGAAAGCTCGAAATTTTGGAAAAAATATTTTTTTTTTCCGAGCAAGTGATATTTCGTTGGAAAGATCGCTGTTTGTCGGGAACGAAACCGAATTTTATTTCTTTAACGTTACTTTCAAAGTTGCCGTAAAGTTCAAAAAAGCGCGAGAACTAATATGTAGCCCCCTGTTTGCATCGCGAATATTACAGTTTTTTCCGAGGCTTAAAATCAGGTAATTTTTAAATGTTAATGTCTCCATTTTTAATTGTCTCAATTTTTTTTTTTTTTTTTTTTTTTTATGGAAGTATGAAGAGTTGGAAGTTTATAAAAATCTAGTTGACAAATTTTTTAATTTTAATCTAAAATTTTGGAGGAGGTCCAAAACCAAGCAAAAATCATCCGTCACCACAGGGTTACTGGCTTTTCCGTGTCACGGACGGGCATCATCGACTTCAATGCGTTAAATATTATACCGTAGTCGTCGTAAAAATAAAACAAGCTGGTCACCGAACCGAGAAAACAAAAACCCGAAATTTCGGATACA
The DNA here is from genome assembly GCA_039619475.1 of Icerya purchasi. Classification (NCBI taxonomy): domain Eukaryota; kingdom Metazoa; phylum Arthropoda; class Insecta; order Hemiptera; family Monophlebidae; genus Icerya; species Icerya purchasi. Next base: position 476,292,239 of record CM077115.1, on the reverse strand, counting down.
CTTAGAAAAAATAAAAATTCGATCAGAGAAAATCACTTAAAGTAAAAAAGATAAAGAAAAAAGAAAGAAAAAAAGTGTTTTAATTTCACTTTATAATTGAAGACTCTTTTTATAATAGGGCTCTCTACGTGCAGCGGTGATTTATGTTTTTGCCGTGTCTAGTTGTGAACAGTCGGCGAGCCACTGTTAATTTAATAAATTACCCCTGAATTTTATTAAACTAGATTTACTGGTTCGCTGAATATTGTTTCGATTACGACGGGAATAAAAAAAAAAACACGCTGTTTTTCTGCGAAGATAACCAATTGAAACCATTGACCCTTCTATAAAAATTTTAAAATTTGAAGGTCAAATTGTGTTGGTGTCTTCTTGGCTAGTCGACCGATATAAATGATGTATCCACACTAAAGTGTTACAAATACCGTATGTATGTGCGCACGACACAGGTATGAATATACAGATTTAATAATGATATATGTATATGTTTTTTGATATAAAAAAAAAAGAAAAATATAATAACTTAAGAAACGAGAAAGAAAATAAACAGAATTTAATCAGTATCGTAATGAGTAATAATACATGCCACATTAATAAAACTAGAAATGTTTATAAATACGTTGTCACTGGCGATCCCCCAAAAAAAAAAAAAAAAAAAAAAAAAAAAATGTTGCCAAAGCAATATATTTATCTTTTTTGGTATTTTGATAAATTTTATATATTTGACTTGAAGTTTTATTGCCCAGTTTTTTTTTTGTTTTGTTTTGTTTTTTTTTATTTGTGCATTAAGTTTATTTAGGAGTTCTCTAATTACGGAAGACGGACGCGACAACAAAGAAATAGTTGCCAGAATAATAATGATAGTTAGGCATTTGGAAACTTAGACAAAGTCCTGAGAAACAATGAAACAAGGAAACGAATACTGTTTGTTGCTTTAACAATAAATGTGGATTGTGAAAGAAAAAAATTAACGCCGTAGAGTTGTGGGCATATAGACACATGCACGCTAAGAATTCCGTGTGGACAGATTAATCGGCCGAGAGGTGTTGAATAGATGCAAAGTCGCCAGATTGCAATTCACGGACGGCACAAGAAGTAGGAAAAACTAAATTTATCGCTCGTAAAATTCGAGAAGGAGGTTAATTTGGCAGCACAGGCTAAAATTCAAGTAAGAGCCCTTGGAGGAAGAAAAAGAATGGAATTAACCAACGCAAACATGGAAATTAATGATTTTTTGTATTAAATAGAATTAGCCAGATGTCGACGCATATTCGTCATGTGCAACCTTCTGAATGGGAGATGCTACACCTTTATGATGATGATGATGATGATGTCATATTTAAGAGGACAGCCATTTATTTCATCGATCGTCAAATATCTCGGAAAATGTTCGGCTATAACGCTAAAACTAATACGAAACCTTTTTCACGGTCGACTGAAGTCGTGCGACCGGGGGGAATCAGTTTACTCGAATCGGTCGACCGATTTTCGAATATTATTGAAATATTTCGCCGCCGATTGCAGATTGCGGGCTAAGTCTACAACGGAAAAACTTAACGGTGTAGCAAAAGGACGCGATCCAGATACGTGTGCGGGCTAGCGCTGTCGGTTAACTCAGCGGCGAAACTCACGCATCACCGAATTCTTCGAATTAGCGCGTCTAATTTTGTTTCTAAATGCCGCGTTACATTTTCATTATCCTGCGGCGAGCCGAACGAACAAAACGCCGCTATTATGTAAATAATTACGTTTGTCGTGGCGTTGTGACCACCGTTTACCAATTACCTCGATTGATTATTTGACGGTAATAATGTTTTGACGGCTGTTGAGCACCGCGGGATTAACAAAATGGGCCTTATTTAAACCGCCGGCTAAATAAACTCAGAGTGTGTGTGTGATGATGGCGGATAATTCATTCGAATGACTCAAGGTTCTCTCTGGCATTTTTAAACTCTTAACGATTCCTATCGTCGAAGCGTCCGCGTACACAGTCTCAGTCGATAAACCCGAAAATAACAACGCCGTAAAAATTACGTCCGCTGTTTTCATAGAGAAAAACTCACCAGCTGAAATTTTAGTAAGTCACGTTCAGCTCAGCTCCCGTTCTGTGAATGGCCACAGTTTCGGTCCTACCAATTTCCGTCGCAGCATCATTTTCTTCTCTTAGGCGTAGCTTGACGCGGACGTGCAAGATAAGTTCTGTTTTGTTCGATTTAGTAGTCATTTGGATGTTTAATTTAAAATGTAACGAACGAAAAGAGACAAGTCTTTTTTGGTGTTTTTTTCGGACGACGTCTAACGGTATGCGGAAGAAATAATTACCAATTCCCCGTGCTCTAACAAACATCATCAGTACAGAGGATATTCTTTCTTTTTTTTATTTCTTTTTTTCTATTATATTACAGTGTCCATGTGCTGACCGCAATTGCGCAAGGCTATCACATGTATCATCTGGTTCATATGAGCTTGTCTGGTTTGTTTGCTTTAATCAATTTAAGGGTTTGGCACTCTGTTTATGTTTCTTTTTTCGCTAATCCTAATTCCTTTTATCTCTCGATTAATCCTGTTCCTCCTTCTCGTCCTTGGTTCTATGAGTTCCTCTGGTTGCGTCGGTCCATAATTACTAAATTATCTCGCCTCCGATTCTCGTATAGTCTCCTTCCTTCTTCTCTAAATTGCTTTTCCTCGGCTGCATCTCCTTGTGGTTCATTGGATCCCGAAGGTTTCCAGTATGTTTGCGATGCGAATCACGTGCTGCTCTTCGAGTGCTCTGGTTTATCTCGCGAGCGTGAGTTACTTTATTATCATCTTTTAAAGCTTGGTCTTCCTGCTCCTTTCAACGCCTCTTATATGCTCTTTCTCTACCTATTCTTTCTCTTGTTCCTGTCCTAGGGGTGTTCCTTGATTTCATTGTCGACAAAATAAAAATATAATTTTTATTCTATTCCATGCATCTATTCCTTTTTGCTGGGCTAATGCTCTCTGGTAGTAAACCCAAGGGGGGTAAAAAAAAAAAAAAAAAAAAAAGGTTCGTTGTAGTTGGACATTATCGGACATAACATTTCTTCGTTAGATAAGTCAGACACGTTCATGCGTGATGCTCAAGTATGTGACCACTTCGGGTAAAAGAAGGGGAGGTTGGTATGATATTTTTTTCTTTACCTGAGGAAGAAATTTCTTAATCGAGGCTCTTGGTTTCGATAAATTATTAAAAATAAGTACAACACTTTCGAATGCTATTTGCAATTACAGCGAGTAGATCGACGAGGGTTTTAATGATAAAGAAGATGCCTATCTAGCGTATTTATACCAAAACACGGAATTACGTATAATACCAGCAATGTTGTCAATAATGTCTGTAATTATATTTAATATTTTGAACGGGAATTCTGTTAAAAATATATTATAAATGACGTTGCTGCCTGTTTATCAGGTGATGTTAAAAACCTAAACAGGTGCGGTTCCAGCCGCCAACCTCATAAACACCTCCTTGATTACGATAACATTAACGTGTCAACACTTCTGACAGAGTCATCAAATCTAGCCGAAATTCGACTTAATTCAGCGCGCTGGCTAATGTAGTTTGCGTCGCTGAGACTTTTATATTTGTTAGTACGATTTCGGTGTGTGTATGTTATCGTTATCTTTCTTTTCGTAGCGATTTATTGAGATGAGAGAGATATATCCCGCGTCTTCCGAGCTAGATCGCGCGTATTAATTGTGCTGTGTAAAATTTACGATATATGTTATCGGAGTTCGAAGGGCAATTGCCCATTATATAGTAATTTATAACAAACATAACAAACAAATTCGAAGTATAAAATGAATGCTTACTTAGAAACGTTTTCGGGTATAACCCATCATCAGCTAAGAATACAATATGTGATCAGAAACAAATTCTAAATCACAAACCCCTATAATTTACAAGAGTTCATAATTTACGAAAATATGATACTCGTCTATAAAATATATTTTATAACTGTGCGGACTGACTCCAATGATAGTTTTGTTTGTTATAAATTGTGCCGGTCAGTGTGGGGCACCGTATGAGAACCGATGAGTATCGGTCAGCACAGATGCTCAGAAGCGATCAAATAATGTCAAAAAAAAAAAACAACAAAAAAACAGTGCCTCACTAGAGACACGTCAGTTTTGCTTGTATAATCGGACGTTAGAATACAGAATACGACATCTAAAATTTTAAAATTAAAGTGACGGTGAATGGTTTAACCGTATTATTACTTACCAAATGGAAATGTAAATTCGAATAAAGATAATGAATTTGAAACAGCCGAAGATGTACGAAAGGAATTGGAACATTACTCTCGAACCAACAGCTTTATACGACATCGCAAGTGCAGCATCATTTTTGAGGTCGGTTTTATTATCACTCAAAAATATTCAAGGTGCAAGTTGTTGAAATAGTTAAAAATAGATAACCCGCTTCAAGATTTATTTTAAGAACTTAATAAATAAAAAAAATAAATAAAACAAAAAAAAATTACTCGATATAATTTATCTTATAAAGTAGAGCGAACACACTCAAAATGGCATTATTCTGGAACATTCTCGGTATACTCAAATTGCAACAATTAAGGGGCTAGGACTAGCTTCTCACTTTCAAAAAAACGACGCTGTTTTTTTGTTTCTTATTTCGTGTTTTTTTCGATAATTTGCTATTTACACAATAATATCCCAGAATATTAGAGTCAGATCGCAAATATTTTTGAAATGCTACTAAAGCGAAGCCGCTCGGTAGCCAGTTACTGTACACTTTCATCGCTAGGGAGGAGCGCCTGGCAGCTGCGTTAATTCACAAACTCTAAAGTCATGTTTCTGTAAAATTTTACATCCCCCCGTGTAAATTAAAAACGGTTTTTTTCATCTTTAGCTGCTAACATTAGTGGGACTATAAGTGACACTGTAAACGCGTATGGCTTGTCGGTTATTTACAATATGTTCTGATTTGATGGAGTACATACGTTCACTGTCCGTCGTGTAGAACAGCTAAAATCGAATTCAGAATGAGTAAAAAGAATGCATACCAACAAAGGTGTGAAAGAAACTTCAGTGCGTGTAAATGTTTGGTCGCTTGCTTGCAAATTATGGAGTAAAGTATACACATCAGCAGCGGTGCGATAATTCGAAAAAGGTATTTTAGATATGAATTCATACGACGCACGTGCAAGTCGAAAAACTAGAATTTTATCTACAAAGATCATGAAAAGAATGGCGAAGTGAAAAGACGAAGATGCAGGGTTGAAACTTTTAGGGAATACTTAGCACATCTTTTTACTTGATCCGTTAAAAAATGCGAATTTGCAATGCAAAAAATGTGTGTTTTTGTTTGTAAAATTCGCATTTTTTTTCTCTCTCAAAATACTGCTACTTTGTCGATTTTCAATATTTTTTAAATTAGCTTAAAGCCTTTTTTGTTTTTTTTTTTAAATTTCAAACTTTCCGACGTCACTTACAACTGCAGCCGTTTTCTTAATTTTTTTTTCAAGGACTTCTAAGGAGAATGACTTTTATCTCATTCGTGATTTCATACTTTAATGTGAAAAAGTTTGCATAATTATATTTTAAATGATGCTAACTAAAATACCAAACTACATTTGACCGTTAAGTTTTTTTAAAATGGCAGAAAATTTACCGCATTTTTCATAGCACTAACTAATCTAGTTTCTTTTAAGGTGCCATAATAAAAATGTACGCAACAACATTCTCGTTTTCTATTTGTCACAAACATTGCAAGTACATCGGACAAATATCTTAATTATTGTTGCAATAATTGACGCATCGAGTCACTAAAGCATGAATGTTTAAGAAAAAATCATAATATCCGCTTAATGTATTTTATCTTCTTATTATCGAGTGATTATTTTTCCTCTTTCATTTCTTGTTTATTAAATTTCTGGAGTAAATTTTTAAGCATTGGTATTTTTTTTTTTTTTAAAACCACTTGATTATGTCAAAAACTGAATTTGCGTTTTATGTGGAACCCCCCGTGGGGATTTCTTGTTTTCTCTTTTATATCCTTTATAGCTTTAATTCGAGATATAACGCGTAATTTGAATTATGTACTTATTTACTCAGTCGGGAAAGGGACGATACAGTCGTGACAAAACACAGAGCGCTATTACGTACAGTATGTGTGCTGCAGTTTTTATGTGTCGCCCGTTTTTTTTTTGTTTTTTTTTTATGCGTGTCCGGTCGACTAAATACAACAGGTTGTCCAATATTTTATAAATTTTATCAAGTCGTTATCTACGTCGTCTATTCTAGCCCACATTGCTTTTCGGCTAAATTCCTTTTTATCCTGCACAATTTCTTATAACAATCTCCCTTACTTTTCTTTCAATTTTGCAGATCTCTCCAATCCTCCCAATGTATTCTACTTTCCTTTTTCCTCCAAATCCCTTTCCTATCCAACAATTATACAGGAATTCCATAGTTATATCGAATCCCGTTTTCCTTCCCATATTGCTATTTTTACGGATGGTTCGAAGAGGCCTAATGGAGTTGGAGCTTCTTTCGTCATTCCGAGCATTAATTTCTCTGAATCTTTTCGTCTCCCTTCCTTTTGTACTATCTTTACGGCCGAGTTAACGGCCATTTTACGTGCTATAATCCATATTTCCTCACATCGTTCTTCTTCTAAATTTTTAATTATCTCCGACTCCATGTGTGCTCTTAAAGCTATTTCCTCTCATTTCCCCTCTCACTCCTCTGACCTTTTCATCCTCCGTATTCGCTCTCTCATTCACACTCTCTTCTCACTTCACGCTATCCGCATTGAAATGCTCTGGGTCCCCAGTCATATGGGGATAGAGGGTAACGAAATGGCTGATTCTTTGGCTCAGATTGCTGTATCCTCCCGCTTTTTTTTCTCTAAAATTCCCGTTCCGAATTTACTCCCATTGTGCAAAAAGTTTCATGTTAGATTTTGGTCAGATTTTTACGTTTCCTCCTTTTCTAATCATTCTTCCTTTTATTTTTCCATCCAACCTAATCTTCCCACGCGGCCTTGGTTTTACGATTTTCCTTCGCTTCACCGCTCCGTTATTGTTCCTATTATCCGTTTACGTCTGAATCATACTCTTCTTCCTTCCTCACGCTTTCGTTTTCATCTCGCTCTTTCCCCTTATTGCCCTCTTCATCCTGACGACGTAGCCGTCTGTGATCCTGACCATATCCTCTTTGAATGTCCATCCCTCGTGAACGAACGTACCTCTTTGTATTCCAATCTGCTGTCACTCAAACTCCCTACTCCTTATTGTGCCTCGTATATCTTATCGTTTCCGTCGATCTCAGTTGTTCCTATCCTCAGTTCCTTTATCTTATCAATAGCTGACCGAATCTACATTTAACTGATCCTTCTCCTTCCTTTCGTTTCTGGGCGAAGATCCTTTGTTGATATGCCCAAAGGGGGGTTAAAAAAAAAAAAAAATACGTCGTCGTACAAGCTTCTAAGTTCATATTTGCCGCTAAAAGGACATGTAAATAGATGATCATAGTCTTGAACTTCACCGCAGTCACATCGATCGCTATCGGATATTCGCCACTTGTACAGATTATATTTCGTGCGCGCAGTTCCACTTCTCAATCTGTTCAGGGTTCTCCAAAGACTGTAGCTTAGATGATTTCCGCTAGGCAGTGATTCCACCTTTTGTCGACCGTTTGCTTTTATGTTCCATATACGAAGTCTTTCCTTTTCTGCAGTGCCTGTCAATTTGTAGAAAGCTGTTCCTGGATTTTAATCTTGTTTTAGCCAGTCCTTTATATTCATATAACGGGTGTCGGTTGTCGTTGGCTGTTTTAAACCTTTCATTTTTTGCAGCTACCTCTCGTCGAATTTTTGGAGGGGAGATACCACTAAGTTCGTAAAGTTTTGATAGAGGAGTTGGTCTCAGACATCCAGTTATCAGCCTGCATGTTTCGTTTAGGGCCACATCGATCTTTTTGGCGTGTGTTGAGCGGCCCCACACAGGGCATGCGTATTCACTAGTAGAATAACAGAGCGCCAAGGAAGAAATTCTGAGGGTGTTCCTGTCACGCACGGTCAATTCTAAAGCATAACTCTCCTAACAACCGGTGTGGTCAAAGATAAATAAGGAGGTTTTCCGAATATTCGAATAGCTTAATGGGGCAAATTTTCGATAAAGTACCGATTTTTCGTAAACTATTGTCAATTTAAAAAAAAATTCCGTCGATCTTTCGACGTTTTCAAATGTTTCAACTACATTTTTAAATTTTTTAGAAGAAATAAGAGTGCACGGTAATAAATAACGAGGACACCGCGCAGAATTACAACTAATTACTAATCTCGCGTAATAATTACAAAAATATCTAATCGCAAATTTCCCAAAATTAGGATACCGATTAGAATCTAACGTTTATCTCTAACGTACCGATAAGCGTTGTCTGCAGACAATATCCTTTCTGTTACAAATAGAAGGAGTTGTCTTACGTCACTACCTACGTCATCATTATTAATGTTTGGATTGACCATTGTCGTAAAAGTTTCAATTTTTATTTATCAAACTTTAATTAACATAGCACTACATTAGTATTCGGCATGTAGTTTCTATTTTTCCAATGAGCACACCTATAAAGAGATTCGAACGAAATGGTTTTTTTAAATGCTTTTTTGAATGAAAAATTATAAATACGAATGCACAAGGATGTATTAATTCGAATAAATATTTGTATCGTATAAAATTAATATTTTTTTGTATTTCGTTTGAAAGTTCTAATTTTTAACATACCATGAATATCCAGAAGTGTTTATATAAATATTTTTAAATACATTTTTTCTGATAAAGTTAAAACGTTTCTTCAAATTCGACCAGTCTCGAGTATTCCGAGTGTAGTACTTAAATCAATTTTAAAAGTTTTGTCCGCTACGTAAGTTTGTAGATATTTTTAATTTTTCGATATATTTCATTAGCAATAATAATAGTAAATTTACAAAACAAAATAGAAACTTGTATTCGAAAGAATTAGTATGAAAAAAAGTTATTAACAACCGCGGGCACCGCAATTTCTAACGTACGACGTATGATACAACCGGTGGTTAGAACGGGAAAGATTGTCGCGATTATAGCGCTAAGACGAGAATTCTTCTAGGGACCTTTTGGTGATAGTTTTTCCGCGAAAGGTTCACTGAGATTCCGCAAGAAAATCATTAGTGCTGTCTTTGAACTGGAAAAACCGGGAAATAGAGAATAAGCCAGAAATTTTTCGTAAAACTGGAAAGAAATAAAAATAGCCGAAAAGGGGATATTTTCAATAAGAAAAAAACATTTAAATGAAAAAATAAAGGCGTCGTTTTAATGTATTTCACTCAATAATAAATTATGAAACCCTTTTCGTTGTTTACATCAAATACAGACTGTCGATAAGTCTTATTAGTAGTCACAAAAAAAAAAATCTGCGTTCCTTTTTCATGTTTTGGTGTCTATTTTTTCGCCTAAACAACTTTTTTTTTTTTTTTTTTTTTTTTTTATATATAATATCGGATTTATTTCGGTTTATGAAATTAACTCATCTTGTCGAAATCTTTACAAGGAGAAGCAACAACCATATTCACTACGAGAAACAGCTCTAAAAAGGAAACTAAATATCTGGATTTTTTGCATGGAAAGAAACAAACAATGTTGAATGTTTTCCATTTTTAAATGAAATTCTATAAGAAAACATGATATAGAATTACCAACTGAAATTCAAAACATTATTAGTGAACATTTGGCGAACCTGTTAAAATCTTTGTTAGAATACTCCACCGATAATGGCATTATGACTGAGTACAAAATCCACTTAATCGATAAAGATAAATCTGAAATTTTATCAATGCTGAAATATTACCAGGCTAATATTCAGAGTTCAACTGTTTTGAAATACGCATTTAGATCAGTGTCACTCAACTAGTTTTGTGTTAGTATTAAAAATGAGGAATACCCTCAAGTAGCCAAGAAGGCTATTTTAACTCTACTCCCTTTTGTAACTACGTGTATAGATGCCAATCAGGCTTTTATGCATAAACGAAAAATAAATTCAGGAGCGAATTGGGTGCTACTGCGGATGTACGCATATAACTGTCGGATATTATAAGTTTTAAAACTATTATTAGCAAAACCGTGAAACAATTTCATTCTTCACATTAATTTGTTTAAAAATGTCTATTAAATAAGTTTTATTTACATGTTTGAAATTGCGATACCTTTTATTATAAGTTAATAGACTGTAAAATCGTAGTTAAAGTTGTATGTAAAAACAGAACAATCAGATTTTGTTTAAACATATTGTTGTGTTCCTCTATTCCGAGGAGGAAAAAGGGTTCGCGAATGAAGGAACAAATTTCAACATAAAAACAAAATCTTTTATTTTTCCTTGGTTTTCGTTATTTCGTTAATTTCGAAACGGAAATTGAGGCGCGACGTTAGTTATTATTAAACTACCGTAAAATTAAATAAAGATGATACGGATGCGTAGAGTTACAATAACGCTCGACTAAAATCGCGACTTCGAACTGCCGTACGTGGCAAGGGACTCCGAAGAAGCCTGACCGTACAAAACGCTGATCAGATCGACTCTGTTCTAAACTCGATTCGAGCTGGAACAAGACTAACTTTCTGAAAAATCGGTGTTACCGAATACGGCTCGTTCTATCCAGAGGACGACGAGCTTGAACCCGAACTCTGGAAATCTATATCGAAAGGTCAAGTTAGAGCACGATAAAGGGGGCCTGATTACACAGAATCGCTAGATACTGACCGAACGAATATGATGAACAAACAATTTATCAGAAGGTGAGCCAAAAGGCTAATTAATAAGGACAAAGTCAGCATATAGGGATAACATGACGAAATCAATCTGAATAACAGAAGCTATAACCAAGTCGTAAGAAGTGATAAGAAGAAAGAAGTTCGAAATGAGCTGATATTCTTTTATCTGAGGTAAAGTAATCATTCGACTAAGGATTGGGAAATAAGGTTACCGGATACGCCAGACAATGTCGAAATAAAAAAATAATAATATCATTAATAATAATAATAATAATAATAATAATAATAATAATAATAATAATAATAATAATAATAATAATAATAATAAATCGGCAATGATGTTTAGAAATATTAATTGTACGAAAATAAATAAGGAGGATACGACGGGAGTACAACAATCTCCCCCTAAAAAAAAAATAAAATAAGGTTGTGAGGAAAAACTTTAAACGAGCTTATTTTATCTTTCGAAGGGAAAAAATTTATTTAAGGAAAAAACAAATTTTAAAGACAAAATGACATATAGATATGAAAAAGGGAAAGAGGAAGAAAAAAAAGAAAATATATATGTATATAAAAGTAAAGGTAAGTTTCATCGGTCGATTCTACTCAGAATTCATCTTCATGACCGGGTTATCTCTTCTTGGCCGAAGATTATACGCTGGACTCGCGCATTCTTCATTTGACGCGGAGGACAATGGAACCAACTCAGTGGGAGGTTCGCTACCTGTTATACTGTGTTGATGGTGGCGGTTTCTATGATGATTCGAACCTGATCGGCGAATTTTCGAAAACCTTTTTATAATGAAAAGAGTCAACTTGTACAATAAATATGTCGTCACGATAACAGTTACTAAGGAAACGCCAGTGTGAGTGAACGCGTTTGGCAATCTTTCGGATCTTTGTTTGTTTAACTCCTCATCTAGTTTGCCTTTGAATTGGTCTAACTTGTGTTTGAGAAAATTCAGATCGTCCAAATCAGCATGCTCAATTTTAACTGGTTGTAATCGGAGTGAATAATTATAAGCTGCTTCCTCGGTGCAGCAATCGTCTAAATTTATATTTACGAACGGAATTACGTGTCGGAATTCCTGATTAGTAGAAATTTCTGTAGTCAATATTGTCGTGGGTGTATAAGCTTTACAGCCATTTTGCAATTGCAATATTCCGACATTGGGAAGTCGAACATCCACGGATTCTCCTGTTTCTGGGCAAAACACGGAAATGATGGGGTTCTTGGAAGTGGTGAATAACCATCTGTTTCCTGAGAGTTTATTCCATAAAGTGGTATCTAGGTTAACCGTAATTTTGTCACAATCGCTTGGAATTTGTTTAGTACGATTCAGGAGAAGAAGAATTTCGCACGGTGAATTTTCGTTGATCTGATGTAGTAATCGTTCGCGGCATACGTAATGTTCCTTTGCGACCTGAAAGCAATCGTTAATACTATCGAGAGATACGAAATTTGTCGAAGCTCTACTCACTATTAGATAAGGAAATTTGGGTTTAAGGAAATGGTAGATGTTTGAGGAAAATTTTGAGCGAACGGGAAAAGGAATTAGTCGGTGCAATTTGTAATCTGCGACATCCACTAGAGGAATGTCTATCGAGAACATTAGCAGATTGTTATGAGATAACACGTTTAAATAGGCTATATCGTAATATTTATTAATTGTTCTTAATTTAACGGGAACTGGAAATTTCTTTTCGTTGTAAATCATGGAAGAGATCGTTCGGTTACGTTGTAGGTCTGGCTGTATCCGTTATTGATCGTCAGTATCGCTATTTGGATCAGCATCATCTGTGAAACAAGGTTTTAACAGGTCCATATGATACGTAACTCGTTTTTTTCCTATCAATATTTCAACAGTATTATTGTCATTTATTTTAGTAATTTTGTACGGGCCTTTATAATTAGGCATTAATTTTTTGGATAAGCCCTTCTTATTTTCCTTATTTAGTAGATAAACCAATTGATCCCTTTTAAATGTTTGTCGATTGATTCCCTTTTTATCGTAATAATTTTTTGACTTTAATTTCGAATTTATCAAATTTTCTCTGGCAATTTTGTGTATGTTGTTCAATCGTAATTTTAATTGATCGTAATAATCGTCATATGTGTATTTAAACTCAGGTTCGCGGGTCAGTGAATTTGGTATGCGAGCCTTTAATCCAAATAAAAGTTCGAACGGTGTTTTACCGGTACTTTTGTGTATTTGCGTGTTATAGCAAAACATCGCATGTGATACGTAATCATCCCAATTTGACTGATCCTTTTTTATAAAATGTTTTAGATAATCCTTTAGCGTTAAATGAGATCTTTCTAGGCTTCCGTTAGTTTGCGGGTGATATGGTGTAGAAAAAACGTGTCGAATCTTAAATAATTTTGTCAATTGTGCTATAATTTCTGATGTAAACTCGGTTCCTCTGTCCGATAAGATTGCTATAGGAATTCCAAATAGGTTAAAAAATTTAATTAATTCTTCCGCTACGATAATCGATTCGTGTTTAGGAAGCGGTATAGCGTAAGAGTATTTGGTTAAATCGTCTTGCATTGTAAGTATAAATTTATTTCCTTTTTCGGTCATGGTTAATGGTCCTACTATATCAATTGCTAATCGCTGAAATGGGTAATGACTGGTAGTTGTAATTTCCATCTCGTTTTTCGGAGGTTTAAAATTTGTCTTATTTAGTTGGCATGAGTGACAATTTTTTATGAATTTTCTTATATCCGTTTTTATAGTTGGCCAATAATATTCTTCTCTAATTTTACTGTATGTTCTAAAAAATCCACTATGTCCTCCAATAGAAGAACTATGATACTGTTTCAAAATTTGATCGATTTCATCCTGATTCTCTACAAGTTTCCTTTTGTTACAACAGATCGTCGGAACTATATTAGTTTTAGAAAAAAGGAAAAATATCATCCGTTTAAATTTTTCGAGATTAAAAAAGTATTTATCGTCTAGTTTTTGTATTAAAATTTGCTTTTCGCTGTTTTTTATCAATAAATCTCTTAAGGCCTTTAGCGTAAAAAATAAATCTTCATCATTAACGTGATCGAAATAGTTATTCTTATAACAACAGATGTAGTAATGTTTTTTGTTCTTCAGTACGTAATGAACTGTTTTGACATCGTTAATTTCTGAAATTTCTCGTACCCATTCTGGATTATTATTTTCTTCGTCGTTTTTGCACGTAAAGTATGCAGTAGGACTACATATAGCTGTATCGTTCGTAATCTCGTTAATGGAAATCGGGTTTTTATTAGATTTTAAGAAATTAGAAAAGTCTTTATAATTTTCATTAAAAATTTTATTTTTGTCATTTATTTGTAAAACGTCAATTGCCTTATGATCAGTCGGGTTTCTAGACAATGCGTCGACGTTGCTATTTACTTTACCAGGCTTGTATTTAATTTCATAATCGTATTCGGACAGTTTCAATTTCCATCTGAGAAGTTTTGATCCGGGATCTTTACAATTGAATAGCCAGGTAAGAGCTCTATGGTCGGTGACTATCGTAAATTTTCTTCCATAAAGATACGGTCTGAAATATTTAACGCTCCAAATAATGGCGGTTAATTCCTTTTCCGTGGTGTTGTAATTAATTTCACTTTTGTTTAGCGTTCTACTCGCGTATGCTATTGGTAGGTCTTGTCCTATAGGACCTTGAGACAATATTGCTCCCACCGCGAAAGAACTCGCATCGGTGGTTAAAATAAATTCTTTAGAAAAATCAGGGTATTGTAGGATCGATTTATTAGATAGTATACCTTTGAAAGTTTTGAATGCGTCATCTTGTTCTTTATCCCATGAAAAGTTCGCGTCCTTTTTTAAAAGTGAAGTTAAGGGTTTGGCGATTTTTGCGAAATCTTTAATGAATCTTCTATAATATCCGACAAGTCCTAGGAAAGATTTTATATCCTTGCTCGACTTAGGAAGCGGATAATTTATTATAGAATTTATTTTGTCAGGGTTTGGTTTTAGTCCTTGCTCGGAGATTACGTGTCCCAGGTAGGCTACTTCCTTACGCAAAAAATTACATTTATCAATTTGGAGCCTTAAATGGTTCTCCTTCAATCGAGAGAAAACAGCATCTAAGCGTTTGATGTGTTCTTGTAAACCAGTCGAGTAAACGATAATGTCATCCATATAAACGAAACATTGGGTTCCTTGTAACCCTGTTAGTACGCTGTTCATTAACCTTTGGAAAGTTGCGGGGGCATTTTTTAATCCGAACGGCATTCTTAGATACTCAAAATGACCCAAGTTCGTACTAAACGCTGTTTTTTCAATATCCGATTTTTCTATCTCGATTTGATGAAATCCGGAAGCGAGATCTAATGTAGAGAAGTATTTTGATCGACCTAATTGGTCGAGTATTTCTTCGATGTTTGGTAGGGGAAAAACTTCGCCTACGGTGATACTATTTAATTTACGATAATCAATTACTATTCGCCATTTCCTTTTTCCTGAATTATCAGACTTCTTAGGAACTATCCAAAGAGGTGAACTCCACGGGCTTACCGAGGGTCGTATTATTCCTTGTTTCAACATTTTGGAAATTTGATTATTTACCTCTTCCTTTAAAACTTCTGGGTGACGGTAATTTTTTGAGAATACGGGTATACTGGAATTAATATCTATTCGATGGCGAATTTTATCAGTGCAGGGTAACTGATCGTCATTTTCTAACTGAAATACATCTCTATATTTAGTACAAAGTTTAATTATTTCTGCTTTTTCTTCGCCATTTAGGTGGTTCAATTTTAAATTTTTTTGAATATCGCAAGTTCTTTTATCCTTGTAAGTTTTTTCGCTATGGCTTAAGGAATTCATTGCAACTAAATTTTGCTTAGGTAACGGTTCCAAAAATATTCTTAATTTATGCACGACGATGGTTTTATTAGTTGTATTTAATATGGTGGCAATAGCTTTAGAATTTTGTTGGTTAACGCTAACGATCGCCTTAGACAGAAATACTCCATCCGCGACAAATAATTCGGGAATTATTCCTTCTTTTATTTCTGGATTTTTAACATCGAATTCTATCGTAGTCTCGGATCTAGGCAATAAGGTTAAATTCTTCGGTTTAGTTTCCTTTTCAAAAAATATTTTAATCGAGTTTTTTGTTCCATTAAATTGGAGTAGGTTGTTTTCGAAATTAATTTTTACCTTTTCTTTTAATAAAAAGTCATTACCAATTATTCCATCCTTCGGAATATTAGTCGGACAGTTAATAATATGAAACTTTGCCGTTAGTTTAATACTACCGAAATTTATGGGAATAAAAGTATATCCTACAGTTTCGATAGACGAATCCGCGCATACGCCATTTAGTATAATTTTTTCGTCGTCGTAAAAATTTGTATTATTTTTGAGGCTAGATGCTTTAATTATACACCGATTGGATCCCGTATCGATAAGAAAGTTGAAATTTTCGTTTTTAGCGAAATCGGACGAACATTGAACGAACATCGCGTTATTAATACATAATATTTTTTCTTCTATTGTTCGGATACCTGTATTTCTTGGACACTTCGCGGTTCGGTATCCTTGACCGGAAGTCGACGGAAGTTTAAAGACTGTTGATTTTGTTGATTTTTATATTTTAATTTTCTGCATTCTTCTATAATATGTCCGTATTTTTTACAGTATTTACAAATTTTATCTGGAGGCTTACTGTTAAGTCTATGGTCACTTGACCGATATTTATTATGATTGTAATCATTTTCGTTATTGTTGTTATTAGGATTAGTATAGAAAATTTTGTTCATTTTCCTACATTCGTTTGAATTGTGGTTATTTAATTTACAGTATTTACAGTATTTTCCCGGCATATATCGCGTGCTGGGATTAGATCGGCGATTATTTTCTATCATATTTAACGCTTTTTCCTCACCTGAAGCGGCGGTAAAACATTCGTTTAGGGTAGAAAATTCTTTCCACCGTAAAAATCTCGAAATTTCGGGGTTACTATGGAAAATAAAGCGATTCATCGCCATGTCATTAATCGATTTAATTTGTCCAGGAATGAGTGATTTATCATTTTGTGATTCGATATTTTGTAAAATTCGGGCAGTTAAATTATCTAATTTGGTATAATATTGAGTAATATTCTCGTTAGCTCCTTGTTTTATATTTGCCAATTCTTCGATTAATTGCGCATAGTGTTTTTTATCCTGATACAAAATTTTTAATTTATCCTTTAAATCTTCCCACGAATTATAGGAGTAATTAATTAGCTGTGCCTTAGCATTTCCAGAAATTTTACTAGCAACTATGTATAACAAGGGTAATTTTTGTGTTTCGTGAGCTAACTGAAATGCATTATTTACGTTAGATATAAAATCGCATAGATGCTCTCGATTACCCGAAAATTCTCTGGGTATTAATTTAGTTAAAAGGTCTCAGGAGTACGTTACTTCTTCTGACGAATTAGCCATAATTATTTAACGTATATACACGAGCGTAAATTTATAAAATCGATACCGCTACTTAGAGATAGCAGGAAAAGGAAAGTAATAAAAGGATAGAATTCGCAAAAAAAGGAACCTGATAGTGAGCAGACTTACCGGATTTAGGTCTCTCCGTTAAATTGATCCTGGGTGTCGCTGAATTCTGTGTCCTCGGCGAATGACGAATGTAGTCGACGATAATCGTAGGTGATGAATCAGATGCGGATCGCGAAATTTTGTCTCACCGGATAACGATCGCATTTGGGTCGAAAAATCTCGTTAATTCGGAACGAGAGAAAACGACGGAAGATACGATAGATTACGCGTACTTCCCGGTCGGAAAATTAACGAAACAAAACGAAAGGAATGGGGATCCTACCGACTGCGCCAGAAAAATCTCTTTATGTTGTGTTCCTCTATTCCGAGGAGGAAAAAGGGTTCGCGAATGAAGGAACAAATTTCAACATAAAAACAAAATCTTTTATTTTTCCTTGGTTTTCGTTATTTCGTTAATTTCGAAACGGAAATTGAGGCGCGACGTTAGTTATTATTAAACTACCGTAAAATTAAATAAAGATGATACGGATGCGTATCCGGCGCGAGCCTAGAGTTACAATAACGCTCGACTAAAATCGCGACTTCGAACTGCCGTACGTGGCAAGGGACTCCGAAGAAGCCTGACCGTACAAAACGCTGATCAGATCGACTCTGTTCTAAACTCGATTCGAGCTGGAACAAGACTAACTTTCTGAAAAATCGGTGTTACCGAATACGGCTCGTTCTATCCAGAGGACGACGAGCTTGAACCCGAACTCTGGAAATCTATATCGAAAGGTCAAGTTAGAGCACGATAAAGGGGGCCTGATTACACAGAATCGCTAGATACTGACCGAACGAATATGATGAACAAACAATTTATCAGAAGGTGAGCCAAAAGGCTAATTAATAAGGACAAAGTCAGCATATAGGGATAACATGACGAAATCAATCTGAATAACAGAAGCTATAACCAAGTCGTAAGAAGTGATAAGAAGAAAGAAGTTCGAAATGAGCTGATATTCTTTTATCTGAGGTAAAGTAATCATTCGACTAAGGATTGGGAAATAAGGTTACCGGATACGCCAGACAATGTCGAAATAAAAAAATAATAATATCATTAATAATAATAATAATAATAATAATAATAATAATAATAATAATAATAATAATAAATCGGCAATGATGTTTAGAAATATTAATTGTACGAAAATAAATAAGGAGGATACGACGGGAGTACAACAATATCAACAATTACAATAAAGTTTCCATTTGGCATTTAGGGTTCCGTAAAATAAAATTGATTTTATAAACGATCATAAAATTTTTTTACCACCGCTGGTTTAACGAACAGAGAAATACTGTTGCGACCTTACAATTTAATTAAACGGAATATTTTCATTTCTAAATTTGATTTACGCTCAGTTACGCTTTTTGTTATTAGATATTTATCACGAATATACGCGAGAATATCAATAGGATACAAAATACGAAGTTGCGAAAGTATCGAATAGAAACTATGCAACTTCCGTCCCCCGAATGTGTAAAAAATATCATTGATGCGAAATAAAAACTTCAATCACATTTTATACGGTAATGCGAACTGTATAAATGTGTTTTTCGATCTAAACGAAAACACTCTCGTTTTCAAATTTATACATATTTCGAAATAATTCATATTTGGCTCTTACGGTTTTTCAAAATTCAGATTACGCTGTTCACCAATTAACGAATTAAACGGAAAAGAATCGCGGAACAAGCTACACAGTGTGTTAAACCTGAATTTAAAAAAAAAAAAAAAAAAAAAAAAATTGTATGCCCAATAATAGTCGTCATTGCGATTAAGTTTTGCGGACATGATCCTCAACCTGTATTGAATATTATTTTTCCTTTCCATTATTTATTATGCCGGCCCAGAACACTATTGTTAATCAACAATGTCGGAATTGTGAAAACCAATTCTCATCCTAACAGCTGTTTCTCTTTTCTTTTAATAACTGTCTGCTGCTGTTTGTCAAATTCGACTTAGTTTCGAAGCCCGTCTTCTCTTTCTAAATTTTTCGATTTTTAATTAACAATCCGTACAGCAAAGCCTCTTTTCGATGTTCGCTAGAATCTTACTATCGTCTTGTAAGCCCAGTATTTTTCACGTGTGTTCCTTTCGATTGCCGAAAATTGTGTTCTTTTAGTCTTTTACTAAATGGCTCTGTTAATTTATCTCTGATATGAAGCCTAGTAGTTGAATGGCGCTTGACTACTATACCGGAGCAGCTATCATGTGGTTTTCGAAGTTGCCTCGTTCCGGATCCAGGTCGCTTTCAGGTATAATATACCTAATCTGAAACTGAATTGGATAGATTTTTCGAAGAGTAAAGGCAGCCAAGAGAAAGGAATCAGCCGGAAAATTTCCTTCGGATTCATTAGGCATCATTATGGAAAGCTTAACTTCTCACTATCACCGATGTACCTCCTATTAACGGCATGAGACTTTCTTTTCTTTTATTGTTTTTTTTTTTTTTATAACAACAAAATTTGATAAACGCTTGCCGTAAGTAAGTCATATTTGGCTGTTCTTAATATATCTTTAAAGTGGTCATTCCCAAGCTGTGCGAACAATAATTCTTTTTTTTTTTTTTTTTTTATGGGTACGCCAACGAAGAGCAACAGCCCAATCAGCCAAGGAATCTAAGTAATAGTTCAAAAGGAGAATAATATATTAGATTTCAATCTGGTGCGAGATTGAATGAATGAAAGAAGCTAGAATAGGAACAACTGACAAGGAAGGAAATGAGAACATTGTATGGATTAGGAAGAGACCAAGATCCAAAAGTTGAGATTGGAAAAGAGAACGTTCTAAAGAAAGGCGAGGAACATTCGAAGAAGACGTGATTGATATCACACACAGAAAAAAGGAATCTTCTGGGTGAAGAGGGCACCGCGGAGATGAGATGAGGAAAAACGATAAAGTGACGAAGGGAGAAAGGTATGACCGAAACGAAGACGACATATAGCGGCGATCAGGGGACGACAAAGGGAAGTCAAAGAAGGTAAGGGCTGAACGGAAAGATAAAAGGAATTCGGATTTGAGAAAAGAGAAAAATAAATATCCTTCCATAATGTAATATGGAACTGTCTGGAAATATGATTAATATTGTGAGCAGGAAATTTGCGAAGAGGATGTGCCCTGGAAGCTCCTGCGCGAGCCAAGGAATCAGCCACCTCATTACCTTCAATTCCAGCATGGCTAGGAATCCACAATAAATCAATTTGGATCGAACGGAACAGGAATAATTCGTGAATTAGATTTCGAATAAGGAGAATGAAAGGATCAAAAGATGGCAACGGTAAGGGAGAAGAAACCGCCTGCAAGACACTTTCAGAGTCAGCTATTAAAAGAAATTTAAACGCGCAGTTATTCATCGATAGTTTGTTTTCTGTTTGTTACCCCACCCGGTGTGCCCTTAATAAAATATTAGCGGTATCGTAATCCTTCTTTACTTAAATTAAAACATTTCGAAAATGCAAAATTGTGATCATGTAGTCCCATTATTCTCTGCAGCGCGTTTTTAGTTTTAATTGAGTTTGCACTCAGTGTTGTTAGCTGATGACGAGGATTAGGGCCGAAAACGTTTTTTCTTAAATTGAGGTATTTAAATTTATTAAAATGTAAATTTATAATAAATAATTTCCGGAAACAACTGTGTTTTAAAAGATATTTATTATGAGTAATCACTGTGAAAGCTTTAAATATTTAATATAAATTTATGTTTATTTATTAATAAGAGGAATTTATTTACCGTTTATATTTTTGTAAATAGTTGACTTATCACATTTAAGTTTTAAAATCCCTTTAAAAAAAAAAAAAAAAAAAAAAAAAAAATGATATATAAAAATCTTAAAAGCCGTTGCAAATTAAAAATGTCGAGGATAATGAAGCGGCTATCAGTTTTGGGAGCACCGCGTAAACAGCGATCATTCGAATGCTGTTTTTTTGGGGTTTTTTTTATATCTGTTAACGTTTTATGCGCAATTCCGTTGCGAACATTACTGGGAACCTCATTTAACCCTCGATCCAGATAAACAAAGAAATCTGGTGGAAAGTAAAGGCGGCCGAGAGAAAGGAACTGGCCCCTGTGTTCTCATCAGGTCCATTAGGCTTAGTACCATTATGAAAAGCTTAACTTCACAATCCATGATACCCTTTATCAAGGATATATGAGACTTACTTTACTTTACTATACATTATAATAATAATAGATGTTTAAAATTACTCGCTGTGAAAATTTTATGCGGTCGTTACGTACGAATATTTTATGTAAATTAATTAATCAGTTGACGCGAAAGTATTTCTTATTAATATGAAACAGGTTTCGCGGAAATGGAGCATGCGCTGAAAATTCTCTACATACTCGGTTAGGAATTACTGTAATTTACATGATTTTATGTAGTCTCCGTGCAATAATTTAAATGTGCATATTCCTAAATCGTTAAAAATATTTAACAATAAGAACCGCGCACCGTTAACCGGTTGACGACACTCGACTTTTTCGCAAACCTTGAAGGTTTTTATAAAGCAATTAAAATACGGGTACGATTATATTGCAACAAATGGCAAATGTTCCATTGATATTATTACAACATGCCCGGAAGAAAATTATTTTTTCCAGATCTTTTGGGATTTGCGGTGTTGTTCTGAGGATCGAAATTTTATGTTGAATATTGGCTGTATATGCATTTTTTTAAAAGCTTCCATTTTTTATGTACATAAGTAAGATGCTTTTTTTTTCTTTTTCAGAGTTCGATAGTCCAACTATCACGAAAACATATATATTTTTTGTTGTATTCGACTTAAGGGGGTAGTGGTGAGGGTAGTTAAATTATTTGACTGTCGTAAATGCTTTCATTATAAACAGTTTGTTTGACTTTCGTTGTATATTTGAAATTTCTCTTTAATGGGTTACCAGATGGCGAACTGAGAATTTTTAAGGGCGATTGATTTTTTTGGATAATTATAAATTCCGTATTCAATATATTCCTGATGTTTCTTTTTTTCAATATCCGGCTGTTCGAGAATTACACATTCTTCAAAGGGTGAGATTTAATTGCGGTAATTATGAGTACAATTTCGAAACTGTTCCGCAATTATCGAGTTTTAAATTTTTTCGCGATTTCTAAACCATCTTAGTACGATATACAGTACATGTGTGTGTTGGTACGCTAAACAGTTTTATATTAGAATGTAATTAGTGATAAATTTGGAAATCACTGAGAAAGCGACTTTTATTCGTTCTTAATAAAATTCGACTATTTCTTCGGAAGGTGGTGCGCAATTGCGATCCTTAGCGAGTGTATTATTTTTCGTTATACTTCGCGCTATGTTCCGGCATTGTTGGTACACAAATCCGGTGTCCCTCTGGAAAAAATATATTTTCTCCCTTTTTTTTTTTTACCTAATGTAGTTTAATTTTAGAGCAACCCTGTGTGCCTGTTTTTACTATTTATGCGGTTCTTTTCTGTTTAATTCGATATTGGTCTTTCTGATAAGGAACAGTGTATTAAATATTTTTCGAAAAACTTTATCATCAAAAATATGAATTATTTTGACGCGGTTTTCCTCCGGAGGAAGTAGACGTGCGGATGAGTTATATGTAGTGACTTTTCTAAATGATAATAAAAGTTGCGGAAGCCTGTTTAAGCCGTTTCGGTAGAACCCCCACTGTCCAACATTGAAACTTCTAAGAATTTCATTTGAGATGGTTAATGTCGATAGTTGGCGCATCCCTATAAAAAAAAAAATAAATAAAAAATGTAGAATTCGCAATTGAAATTTTTCTCTATACGATTAGTACTACGTTTTTCATTCGATAAAAATCAAAAACGAATTGCTCGGTTCAATAAATTTTGATTGAAGAAAAATTAAATAAACCAGGAAAGTTAAAAACTCAACATTTAAGTGTATATCGTGCAAATTTCGTAATTCCGAATTAGCGCACAAAACAACCTCGTCATTGAGCGAATTTTTGTTTCAGGTACTGCAATGCTCGTGCTAAGCCTAAGCAGTCGGATAAATAACATACGGATACGAAAAAATCCGTCACGTCGTTGCATCAACGAGTTACCGAATTTTCAATTATAGATTTTTGTGCATGTAAAATTAATGATCTCGCCAAGGTCCCTTTGTTTCGTGTCGAAACATAACACTGCATCGCGACGATTTAAACATACCGTTCGTGCAAGACTATCACAAACTTCGATATAGCAAGTTCTCTAGTATAAACTAGAACTCAGTGAGAATGTCGAAGCGCCCAGCATGTTTTCCTCGTCTTTCCTTCGGAATGCGCGGAGAATACTTAAAAGATACTGATGTAGAGATATGCAATGATAACTCTGAGCAAGTTACAACAGCATTCCGTGGAAAGTAATATTACTACTCAGCGGTTAATTCAATCTGAGTTAGTACAGGTCGTTTGAACAATAAAACGTAAGTCGCGTAAGACTTTGGCTTTCTGTTTATGTATCTCTTTTCGCTAATCCTAATTCCTTTTATCTCTTGATTAATCCTGTTCCTCCTCCGCGTCCTTGGTTCTATGAGTTTCCCAGTTTGCGTCGGTCCGTAATTACTAAATTATCTCGCCTCCGTTTCTCACGTAGTCTCCTTCTTTCTTCACTAAATCGCTTCTCTTTGGCTGCATCTCCGTTTTGTCCATTGGATCCTGAAGGTTCCCAGTATGTTTGCGATGCGAATCACGTGCTCTTGAGTGCTCTGGTTTATCTCGCGAGCGTGAGTTACTTTATTATCATCTTTTAAAGCTTGGTTTTCCTGCTCCTTTCAACGCCTCTTATGTTCTTTCTCTACCTACTATCTCTGTTGTTCCTGTCCTAGGGGTGTTCCTTGATTCCATTGTCGACAGAATTAAAACATAATTTCTAGTCTATTCCATGTATCTATTCCTTTTTGCTGGGCTAATGCTCTTTGGTAGCAAACCCAAGGGGGGTATAAAAAAAAAAAAAAAAAAAAAAAGTTGTTATTTTTTTTTACTTTGATTAATATTTGTTTTTATTTTTTATGACGTAATTTGATTTTTTTTTTTAAGGAAAGTTATTAATAGTGATATTAGTTTTTTTTTTCTTTTTTTTGGGTTCGTCTACAAGGACATTGGCCCAAGAACAAAGGAAAAAGGACACAAGAGACTCAGATCTTTACACGATCAGACATAGCTGACAAGAAGGAATCAAGAGCCTGAACAGCAGAAGGAGGAGGAAGGGAGAGAATGAACGAAGCACTGTATGAAGTGGGAATACCAATTTGTAAAAGGGAGGAGTAGAAAGCAGCTTGATCGGTTACAAGAGATGAACACTTGAACATTATTAGTTAAAAGTCATGTCTGGTTCTAATGAGAAGAGACATGGAAAAGTATTAACTTAATGTAAAATAAGTTAAGGTTTAGATAACTAAACTTCAGCGTCCATTCTAGTGCGAGAAAAAAAAAAAAGTATAAGTCAAAAAAAAAAAAAAATGGTCAGTGAAATCGAATTGTGCGATACTCTGTGGAGGCTCCCTCATTTTTCGAATCTACGCAATTTAAAGAAATAACACGATTTTACATTATCATCACATGTTTCTGCATTTCATGTTTAATTCATTTTTATGAATTTTCATGTGTCACTTTTTCTAATTTTAGTTTAAACGGTGACGTCACACATTTTTTGCTGCTTTTGATGCATAGAGTTAAATTTTTTTATTTTTTTATTTTTGAGCATGTCAGCTCCATAATTAGACTTCGGTTAAACCACAGCTTGTTTCCCGCTTCGCTCTTCCGTTTCTCCATTACTCAGTCTCCTCTTTGTCCGTTTGATCCGTCAGAAGCAAACGCGACATCTGTATACATTGAAAGCTTCTGGAGATAGTAATGAAGTCGTTATCAGAAATCAAATGGATTACATCATAGTGAGAGATTCCGGAATATGGTTAAAATACCTTCTCAGGAGCAGACATATTAACTCTGATTACAATCTTTTAGTCGCTAAACTTAGACTGGATTTTAAAAACATCCAGAAGAGTAACTGTTGTGGAAAGGATATAGATGTAAATAATTTAAGATCAGAGCTAAGATAGCTGAAGAGTTAAATGCCAATCTTAAACAAATAAACACGGAATTAACAGTAAAACGATTGTGAATAAAGCGGTTTTAGCTACCTGTCAAAAATATCTGAAGAAAGATAAAGTCAAGAAGAAGAAGTGGATGACTGACGAAATTATGGACTCGATGGATCAAAGGAGAAAGTGCAAAAACGCGAATCTAACGGAATATGCTAAATGGGGAAATAAAAAAGAGAATTAGGCAAGCTAAAAATTACTGGATGGAAGAAGAGTGTAAAGAAATTGAAACATTAGCAAAAAAACACGATGCTTTTAAGATGCATAAACTAATTAAAACAGTGACAGATAAAAAGATTTTCGACACAAGTCTACTAGGCTAATGTAGATAAAAACGGAGCGCCAGTTATTGAAGAAAAGGACAAGGAGGAAACCTGGAAGCTCTACCTAAAAAAAAATATTTTTTGATACCAGATCGAATAATTTCAACAGCAATAGAGAAGGAAACTCGCCGATTTTAGAATCTGAAGTAAGACACGCAATTAAACTGGTACAGCCCAAGAAGGCAACTAGGCTAGATAAAGTTCCGGGAGACATAATCCAATTTCTAAACGACGACAATATTAAGAAACTAACTGCACTCTTCAATCAGATATATAGCTCTGGAAAGATTCCGATTGACTGGCTCAAATCTTCATTTGTGATTATACCAAAGAAACAATACTTAAAGGAATGTGGGCATTATCGGACCATCAGCCTTATAAGCCACCTATTAAAAACCTTTTTGAGGATTATTCACCAACGAATCCAATCTAAATGTGAGATCGATTTCTCAGACACGCAATTTGGATTTCGTCCTTGTGTTGGAACTAGAGAAGCATTTTAACAGTAATGCACATTTATTGCAAAAAAGTAGAGAAACGAATAAAGATACGTTTATCCGCTTTATAGATTACAAAAGGGCATTTGACAACGTCCAACATGATAAATTAATTGAAATACTCGAAGGTACTGGAGTTGATAAAAATGATATACAAATCATTAAGAATTTATATTGGAATCAGGAAGCGGATTTAATATTAGGACCACACCATTATAAGATAAAAATCAAAGTCCAACGTCAGGCAAGGCTATATTCTTTCCCCATTATTAGTCAATCTTTATGCTGAACAAATTTTCAAGAAATCTATTTCAGATTTACCATACGAAATCCAAGATAAATGGAAAAATAATTAATAACATCCGTTATGCTGATGATGCTGCTATTTTGGCGGATGGCATTCAAGATCTCCAATATCTTATTAACAAACGTAATCCGATTGGGCAGACGTACAACCTGAATATCAACGTTAAGAAAACAAAATGGACGATGGTTAGCAAGAAACAGTTCAGTCAGGCTACATTTACTGTTAATAATGAAATTGTTGATAGAGTTGAGACAAGTTCAAATACCTGGGGGATGTTAAATCATCGAAAATCTAGATTTGGATATCGAAATAAAAATAAGATGTAACTATACTAGGACAGCCTTCAATAACATGAAAAATCTATTCTGCGATAGATCTTTATGCCTAGGTATAAGATATTGCGCAATCTTAAATTTTTCCAATTTTGTTGTAATAGAATCAGCGACGCTTAATAAAAGACAAATTGAACGACTAGAAGCAGTGGACATGTGGGGCTACATAGGAGAATGTTAAAGATTTCATGGATAACCAAAATAAAAGAGTACTAGAAATGGCAAAAACCGAAAGAATGCTGGTTAAATGAATAATAGATAGAAAAGTTAAATATTTTGGCCACATCATAAGAGGACAAAAATTTGAGATCCTACAGCTTATTATCCAAGGGAAAAAGTGAGGGAAAAAGAAGTGCAGGAAGAGACTAAATACAAAACATTAAGAACTGGACTGGCACTAGCTCAATCCATGATTTCATCCAAGGAGCAAGAGAACACAATTTTTAGCTGCCATCTGATCGCCAACGCTCTAGGAAGAGTACGGCACATCAAGAAAAACAAACAATAAATAGCTATTAATATATATATATTTTTTTTTTTTTAGATCCCCCCTTTGGGCACGTCAGCTAAGGACCTACACCCAGAAACAACAAAAAAGAAAAGAGCCGTCAGTTAAATTTTGATTCGGTCAGATATTGACAATATAAAGGAACTAACAGATGAGATAATGGATGGTGAAGAGAAGGACAGAATATATGATGTACAATAAGGAGCGGGGAGCTTGAGTTTCAGCAAACAAGAATATAGGATACCGCGTTCAATAGAAAGAGATGGACATTCAAAAAAGATGTGATTGGCGTCGCAATTCGCCGCCTCATTAGGGTGAAGAGGACAATTTGGAGAAGAAACAAGGGAAAAGCGAAAACGAGAGGAAGGAAGAGCAGAATGGCCAAAACGCAAGCGAATCATAGACATGACAACGGAACGGGGAGTGAAGGAAACCCAAAGAACCAGGGGTTAGAAGGAAGACTAGGTTGTACAGACAGATAAAAAAATTGTTCGTTACGGAAGGAGAAAGGATCTGACCAAAATTTAAGATGAAATTTGGAACATAGGGGAATTCAAGTTGGAAGATGGAATTTTTTTAAAGAAGGAACGAGAGGAAGCAGCAACTCGAGCCAAGGAATCGGCCGTCTCATTACCTTTAATGCCCATATGGCTGGGAATCCACAAAAAATCAACACAGATGGAGTAGTGAGAGGAAAGAAGATGGATGAGACAGCGTATGAGAAGAATGATGAAATCAGAGGAGTTATCAGGAAAAGGGGAGCTGATCGCTTGAAGAACACTCATGGAGTCTGAGATTATAAAATAATTAGAAAACTGACGACTGGAAGAAATGAAGATAATGGAGCGTAGGATAGCTATCGATTCGGCTGTAAAGATTGAACAGAAAGAAGGAAGACAAAACGATTCAGAAAAATTGAAGTCCGGAAGAATAAAAGAAGCTCCAACACCATGAGGTCCCCTGGAGCCATCTGTGAAGATGGGTACATGCGATGGAAATTGGGAATTGATAATGCTGTAGAATTCCTGTTGAATTATTGCCTGAGGAATGAATATATATATATATATATTTCAATGAATTTAAATACCTTAATTTTAAAAAAAATGTTTTCGGGCTACATCATTAACACAACACAGAGTACACTCAAACAGAACTAAAAACATTTTGAGTACTCTGTTAGCTGATGATATAGACCGAAAACGTTCCTTTACATTGAGGTATTTAAATTTATAGTAATTTATCCTTATTCTTGTTTGCTAATAAGGGGAATTATCCTTTATATATCTCTATAAATAAAAACAAACGGGTTATGGATTTATCTCATTTTTTTTATTTTTTACGAAGTGTGTATGCCGTTTTCGATATCTTTCGCTTTGACGATGTCGCTCTTTCAACCTTATTTATTTATTTATTTTACGTGTCGTATACAGCAACTTAGGCTAGAGACACGGCAAGGAATTACAAAATTATGAAAGTTGAAAGAAAGGAAAAAACGGAAAAAAACAGAAATTAACAAGGATTAGCAAAATTATAACAACTTTAACAAATTAGAAGAATTTAGAAACTGAAATAGTTGGTTAAGCACGGTTTCTTCGTCGCACAGCAAATCCTTTAAATTCGATGGTATTCCGTGTTGTTTCCGATAATATTCATAAACTGGACATTTAATCAGTAGGTGTTCGACGGTTAATTAGCAATCACATGTCTGGAACTGGGGCGCAGGTTCTTTATTCAAACAGGTATGAGTGTGTAAGGCGAGTGTGCCCAAGTCGTAGTCTGCATAACGTTACCTCCTGTTTTCTGCTTTCTCGGCTTGAGGAAAGCCATGGTTTCGTGGACGATTTTATGGAGCGTAATTTATTTCCTGTAGGTAATTTTTGCCAATCGCTGTTCCAGATGTTGTTAAAATGGCACTTAAGCTGATGTTTAAAGTCGGTAAACGGTACCGTTACGTTTGAAGTTGACGCACGTTTGTTAATCGTTTTTTAACGGAGCTTTCCGCATTTTCAAAGCTCTGTATGCCGCGCTGGGCTCGGTTGCACCATGGTGGTATAGGAGATATCGGGACCCGGACTAGTACTGGAATTTGGATGTTTAGCTGATGCAGAATGGACATAACGTGATCAATTGTTGTTCCGTTCTGGTTCTCAGTGGTATCATCTGGAGAGTTTGGCTCTGTACTCCTTATGATGCTGAAAGCCAGCACGGTTAGATAAGTTCATCGCAAATCTAATGGCCACTCCGCTGAATCACATAGTAGACTCGGTATCGGGGAGGTTCGGAAAGCTCCAGTTGCCAACCTCAAAGTGGTATGATGGTTAGTATCCAAACATTTTAGGGTCGATATATTAGCGGAAGCATAGGCTGGGTGCACCGTAATCCATTTTGGACCTTACAAGGGTACGATACAGCATTAATAGATTATGTCTGCTTGCGCCGTAGGTTGTATGCGATAGCTTCCGCAGTAGGTTTAGGTTTTTACCGCAGCTAGTTTTCAATGCGTTAATGTGTGCTTTCCAAGTGAGTTTGCTATCAAACGTCATTCCTAAATATTTCAACTTTATTTATGAATCCTATACGGTTGTTAATAACAGTTAAGCTTACCATGCGGTCGCACTTTTTCCGTCTACAGAAATGGGTTGCTATGGTTTTTGTTGTTGAAAAACAAAGGCCGTTATCTTCTGACCATTGTTGCAGTCTATCAATTGTGCTATGCAGAACGCTTTCTCCTAAGTTGATATCGGTGCATGGAAGAAATATGCATAAATCGTCTGCAAAAAGCAGCGATTTTACAGGTTTTTCCACTTGATTTACAATATCATTTATCGCGATATTAAACAGTGTTGGGCTGAGGACGGATCCCTGGGGAACTCCTGTCCGCACCGCATGCGGATCAGACAAGACGGATCCCAATCTTACTTGAAAGCGGCGATTGCATATTGTTAAATTTTGCTTCTTTCGCACATAAGAAACTACTTTGAAAGAATCTTTAAAAAATCCACTTTCGACCGTTGTCTTCGCGGTAATCGCAGGTACCATTTCAAATAAAATCGAAACTGAATGTTATCATGCTCTGCGTTAATACCAGGTGTGTTTTTCCCCCCAATTTTAAACTTTTAAGGCTGTTTACAGTGAAATTGTAATTGTCGTTCTCGGATGAAGAAAAAACTCCTCTATTATACTCTAACTACGTTTTCAATTTCGTTAGTAGGTTCCTATCACTGTGCCTACAAAGAGTAACGATCAGAAGATAAAGCAATTGTCGCTTAGTTGACCACCGCGGTTTGTTCGGGAGTGAAAGAAAAATTTTCAACGATAAAGTGTTCGTGTCGTCTTCAAGGGCACGGTCATCGCCTGCGGAACAAAAGACGCGTTGCAGTTCTGTTGGTTTCGTTTAGAGTAATCGTAAGTGTAATTCGGAATGCGCTTCCGTGAAGATTAAAGGTTGTTTACGAGTTTATGCGGCTTAATCGCCTTCTTCGTTGAGATCGCATCGAAAGGTCAGCTATGACTAATTGCGTGCGGATTTCACGCTGATTAGCGTGTTAAGCGTGGATCGCTGAAATTTGTTCGGCATATTGTTCGCTAACCATTCACACTTCCGATCGAGCAATTAGTAAAATTTGTGAATAGGCAGTAAAAAAAAAGAACGAAACGACTTCGATCCGGTTGCAACTCGACTAAATTAATTTTTCTAGGCAAATGGCAGCAAAAGTGGTTCGATTTTCGTAGCGAATGGTGCATGCGGAGTTGTTATTCTCGTTACGGCTGTAATCTCACTGCCTGAATCGTTCGAGAATCATATTCCCCGCGGAATGCGTAAAGTATAAATCCGGAGTCAACAATTGGCGGTAAATTTTTTCCCTTTCTCTTGTAAGATCACTTCTTCACCACAGTCGTATAAAATTTCTTTTTTGTTTCGAAAAAAAAATTTTAATTTTCCAGATTAGTTTACCGAAGTTGAAATTTAAAACAAACGTGCAAAGTAGAATCGATGGTTTTTTATTTCTTATTACCTCTCAGGCAAAATTTTTTGGTAATTTACGGAAAATTCGATAAAGACTCAATAGTCTCGAAATTTAATTGTACAAATTAGATCATCGAGGCTTTAAAAAGGATTGCTATAAATACCGCCACTATTCGGGAAAATATCACTAGTTAGGATCGTCGGATACTAGGTGCGAAACCGGTTGTTGTACACCCCGTATTTTCATTTTATTTATTTTAATTTAATTTATTTTCATTTTATTTATTTGTATTTTATTTATTTTTACTTTATTTATTTTTACTTTATTTCTTTTTACTTTATTTCTTTTTACTTTATTTATTTTTATTTTATTTGTTTTTATTCAACGCTCCATTATAGAGCAACTTGTCTAGAGGGCGGTAAAATGTTTTTTTTCTGTTTTTTTTTTGTTGTTTTTTGGGGGGGGGTTGTCACTCTACCCAGAAACAATTAGAAAGGTAAGGAATCATACCTTCATACGATATAATATCAAATGTTGTCAGTAGGAAGTAATCAATACAACGGGAACAATGTGTAGAGAAGGAAAAGACATAAGAGGCGCAATACGGAGTACAGGAAGATCAAGTCGTAGCAAGCTACAGTACAAAGTACAACGCTGAACAGAAAGAAACAGATACTTAATAAACACGTGATGATCAGCATCGTAAGCACGCTCTTCGTTAGAGTAAAGAGAACACAATATTGAGAGGAAACTAATGGAAAACGAAAACACAAGAAAGATAATAGAGCATGGCTTAAGAATTTAGACGAATAATGGAGGCAACAACAGCATGACACGAAGTAAAGGAAACAAAAAGAATCGCGGATTGGCAATTAAATATATTTTTAATTAACTAAAATTTTAACATGAACACGTTTAAATTCGAAGACTAAAACCGGTCACAACCTTATAAGAACAAAAAAAAAAACTACAACGAGAAAACCGGTAAACAAACATAATTAAATATTAACCTTTTCATATTCTCCCAATACAATTTGCGCAAAAGTTTTTTTTCATAAACATTATTACGTACTATTTCATATATTTGTATTATTCATAGTTTTCTTAATATTAATTTTGAAAATTTCTTCATTTTATTTAAGGTACCGGAAAGAACAATAAGAATATTCGGGGAATGAAAACTTAAAAGGAATTTCAAGATTTTTCTGATCTCCATTTCGTCAACCATCTTACTGGCAATCAGATACGCATTAATTGAAAACGTGAAACAGTGTGTTGAAATAGAAACGTCATCATCTCATTCTACCATTAAATATTATCAGTACCGAAGTGTATCGTCGTTCCAACGAAAATACAAAAAAAACATTGAACAGGGGGATTCCGGGATGATTTTTCTAATCAATTGAGGAGCAGGGTTCGTGGAACATAAGTAGTTTAGTATCATTTTCGGAGGCGATTTAAACGTCGGTCTGAAGGAGCAGCTCTTATTCAGCCAGTTCATCGAATAACAAAACCCTTTCGTTTCTACTACCCGTAACAACATACCCGTGCATCAATTGCTTCAACCCATTTCATAATTTAATTAACAAAAACCAGACTAAGCTAAAGATGATCCAAATCCGTCTCCCTCGGAATAAGTTTGTTTCCACTACTTCGATTAAAGTTAGTAAATACTCGATGAAATGAAAAAAATCGATTCAGTCGCACACTTATGAACAAAACCCATTTGTTTTTTTTAAAACCATAAAACGTGTTCACGAAATTCTCCTCGAAATTCTTGCTTCGTATGACCTCATACTCAGGTTAATGCACGGGCACCTCAGTGTAGTTAAGTAAATATTAAAATAGAGTGACTCTAACTACTTACCAACACGGCCGATAATCTCGTTCGTATTATTCGTGAAAGAAAAACGTTATTACCACTTTCCACAATTATTATAGTCTCTCACAAAACAGCAAAGCACATGTTATGATGGAGAAAAGGGGGTATCGGATAATGAGAGTCAGACAGACATCGAACTAGTTTGTTCGGAATGAGGCGAATGATAATTTGCATTCAGTATGCACTTTTGGATGATTGTGAAAGATGGTTCCATTGTCAAATTTTTACTTTCGCCGCTTGTGC
This sequence comes from Icerya purchasi, assembly GCA_039619475.1. Classification (NCBI taxonomy): domain Eukaryota; kingdom Metazoa; phylum Arthropoda; class Insecta; order Hemiptera; family Monophlebidae; genus Icerya; species Icerya purchasi. The sequence continues at coordinate 476,258,744 of CM077115.1, read as the reverse complement.
CCGACCCACGAGCAGAGTCGTAAGAGCCAAAACAGAAAAGAAAGAAAAGACAGAAAAGAAAGAAAAGAAAGAAAGACGTGACAGAGAAAGAAGTAAAAGTCGGTGAAAGATGGGCTGCTGCCGTATCTAGCTGGCTGACGATGGAAACCAAGTCGAAACGATAATGAGTTGATTTATATGCAGCGGTATCGTCTCGTGCCAGAACAAAAGCAGATCCAATTTTTCCGCTTATATACTTGCACGCCATTAACCTACATCGGACTGTACAGTTTCCCTAACATTTGCCGTCTGCTGAATTACTCGTAGACGTCCTCGGCACTCGTACATTCGTGTAAACAGGTTGCTCGCGGATGGCATTGACAGTGACTTGGCCGAAGCAATTCAAGCGCCTTCGCGGTGCAGCCGGCATTTATGCAGTGGCAAAACCTTAACTACGTATCATCTTTCTGATGGCCAATCGTTTTCGCGCGGTTTTTTTCAGTTTTCGCTGGTCCATCTCTCTCTTTTTACGCGACTTTTATCGTTTCGTTCGATTGCGAATTACGAGTGTGATTTTTTTCATCGTTATTTTTTTTGCCTCGGAAAATTTTCTAATTTATATTTCTGGTGAAACGCGCAACTACTTCGTTTCGATTTTACCCTCAACTCATCGTCATCAAGCCGACTGTCCTAATACAAGAGCTATTTTGTCTGTCCTCAGACCCACTTTTCTTCTTTCTCACATCCGTTGGTTCCCATTTTTTATTTTAATCAATTCGGTTTACCGGGCTTGAAATTGAAGTGCGCCCCAGAGATATGTCCTTGCAAATCCATTACACACTATATCATTAAAAGCTTAATTCTAGCCAGCTATTGAGATTATCTCGCTGTTCGTTTTAATTATTGTATTAATTTTTTCTAGTTTATATTACATAAAAAAAAATAAAAATAAAAAAGAATAAATATATCTCTGAATCATTGGAAAACAAGATTACACACTTATAAAATGAACGACATATAATCCCACTTTATAAAATAATAATGTTAATATATTTGAAAAATTTATTAACATTATTATCTCATAAAGTGTTATATGCCGTTCATTTTATAAGCATTCGAAATAATCTATATAACAAACTTCATTAAAGTTTGCACACTGTCCATAACGCGACATGGCTTATCAGCATTTCCCAAATACAATGAACTTAATAATACACGGAATTTTCCCAATGTTTAATTTATAACCGTGTAAATTGAAAAAACCGCGTAGTTAAGAACAACGTCCTGATAACAAAATTTCGTAGTTGTGATGTAAAACAGCTAGTCAAAATTTAAATGAATTTAACAAAGTGGCGCTTGAGAAATCAAATGCCCGAAAAATAATTTACATTTGTATTAAGAAATATCTAATTATATAGAATACACGTGTACTGAACTGTAAAATGGAGTTTAATGTAACACTGAAAACTTAATTAGGCAGGTGTTATATTAACTTCTCAATGTTATAAACAACTATGTACGTTAGTAAATGAATGTTACGGATTATACTGGTCAATCTCTTTGGACAAGTTATATATATATAATACATATATATATATATATATATATATATATATATATATATAACATATATATATATATTTTAAGGAACTCCCAGACAGTATTCATTGCGCAAAATTTAATAATTATGTCGGGATCCTGTAGTCACCTTTATAACGCTTTCTTTACGACCACCTCTGCACATGTATATATTGAATAGCAGTGGTAACGTTCAAATCAAATCAGATATATTTCATTTACATCATGAAAGTCACTAATGTACAACAATGGGGGAATAAAAATACGCGATGAAATAAAAATAATAACTGTAAATACATATGAAAATTTAGACTATACTAAAATGTATACACCTAAAGATCTATTACAATGATAAATATAATAAAAGAACAAATGAATTGTTCTCAATACGTAACGCCTGAAAGTTTCTTCTTAAAATAATCTGATACGATTTTTTCGTTTTTAGTGTGACATTTATTTTTGAATCACTAACTGTAATCTTTTTGATCTGTTATTCTCCTAGGACATTTTTGATAACAACCGCCCAATATCTTATTATGTAACGATTTACCGAAAAATTGTCCAACTTAGCTGGACTCCGGATTTTGTTTTGAGATAAGCTTGAACTGAATAAGGAGAGAAGAGTTTGAGGGAGGCCGTGTAGGAATAATTTGTAACACTTCTTTTTCTGTCGAGTCTGTTCTACTAATTTTTATCTGTAATCCAAATGGATCTTTTTCCGAATGTTTTATTTCTGGATCAAGTGTAGCCGGAATTGAACGATCTTTGAAGTGTCGGGTAAATTAAACTTTTTTCACCGACGGAACCGCTGTTTTGATATAACACTCATCAGGCACAAAACAGCTTTTTAAATTTTAGGTAAGAAGCAGTTTGTCAAAGTAGCGTGTTCATGTTTTGACAAATGCGTTTGAAAATTAAGATTTATTCTCCAATCTACACTCAGGGCAAAATGATTCTCCCGAGATCAACATAATCAATTCTAGCGTCAAAGTCTACCCCTGTGTTTTGAATACAAAATTATTTAGGCAAGATGTGTAATTTAGACGATCCTGAATGTTAGTTCATTGACCACGCTAGAGAAACCGGACGAATATAGTAAGTTTAAGTAGTCGAAAGACTTAGAGACTAATTGTCTAATAGGTCAATGTTTATATCGTAAGTTAAGGTACTAGCGGGTGATGAAATATTAAAAACGTGCTACAAGTCAACAGTTTACTGTGATTTGAAGAACAGAAATGATATATCATCATCATAGTATGCCATACTTAATTCCTGAGCCTCGGCGACTGCCTATTTTCGTACATTTCAGTTGTACAGACATACGAGTTCTAGGTGATTTGTTATATGCAACGCTAGTAGCGTACACACGCAAGACTATTGCAACTGATATTGTGAATGTTTGATTTATCGGTATATACAAGTGCAGTCTCGTGTGTGCCGTCTGCTGTGTACTAACTAGTGCGCATATGATGGTATGCATATGTTTTCCATTGCTTTCAAACGTGATTATTAGCAAGTATTTTATTTTATTTTTCCTAAGAATTTCTGTGGTCGCTCGGGGTCGAGACTAACGTAACGGAATCCAAGCGCTCTGGCAACTAGGTTATCGTGACGACGGAATACACTGATATACAAGTTTATAATCTTAGTTCTTACTCCTACAATGTTTGCAGAGGAAACAGTTATTGATAATGTTAAAAGGTATATCTGATTTAATATATAACACCACTGCCTACACAGGTGAAACCGGGGATCAAATATCGATGGAACTTAGCCAGATCTTTCTGTCAATATAATTCAGTCACGTAGAAAATTACAATCAATCAAAAATATTACACTGCGTTGTTTTGTACCTCTGTTGTTTTTTTAACTCTTCTACATCTTACGATAGCTACAAGTATACTTCTTGTATAAAGCTTGCCAGCAGTGATCGGGCATTTCGGTTTTTTCCAAAAGCTAATAGAACTGTTTTCGATCTCTTCCATCGAAAGTGAACATAATTGTGGTTCATTGTAATTATTTTTTTTCCACACAATTGTGTAATACAGAATTTCTTGTTGACGATTTCTTGTACAAACCATACTACGTATCGTATAGGTTTCGATGTATACTTTTTAATTCAACTTTTTGCATATTTATATATATATATATATATATATATATATATGTATATGTATATATATGTATGTAAACTCGGCCATTTTGACTTCGCAAGGAGCTGTGTCCCTTGACCCTTCTTGCTTATATTTCTGTCACTTTCTTTTTTATACTTTGTTTAAAATTATCAA